>RJWJ010039883.1:0-14251 GCA_004363605.1 Indri indri | reverse complement strand
AAAAAAGTCACAAATACTCACTAATTTAGAAATAGATGAAATGTGAATAACTCTTCAAAATGAGGAGATATTTTAAACTCGCTGAAAATAACCTCAGTTCCAATTTGTTACTGAGAAACTTCCATTTCCGTGGTTTCCACCACCATCTCTGCTGATGACCGTCCCCACCCCCAGGCTCCCCACTGCTCTGTCTCCACTCGGGCGCCGCTCCTGAGCTACAGACCACATGTCCAGATGTCCTCTGGACAAGCCCACATCAACATTCGTGTTTCTCAAACGTAAAGCAGGAGAACCTAATTATAGAACCTATGTTTTCAACATGGGAAAAAAGCAGATAGCTATAAACTGAGAAGATAGTAGAACACATTAGAAAACATGGTAAAAGTTCCATAGCTGGGTAGTCTTTAATTCAGTTGTGCATTGCTGCGTTGTGGGGGCACCAAAAGGAGCATCAGTGTAGGATGCAGCACTCGCTACGCACTCCCGCCAACCACACCAGCACCCACGGAGGTACTGCTCCGTGCAGACACCGGGCTTGACTCAGAGTGGGAGAAAATCAGTGGGATCTTGACACTGGATGGCTAGAATCAGTCTCTGATGACTTACATGCTTCCTAGAACTTTACCTTGATTGATTGATTGATTGATTGATTGATTTTGTAGATTTTATTGGTGCAGATACATGACCCATGAAAGCAATGCAGAGCTTCCAGGGATTAGCTCTGGAAAAGTGTGCATACCTTGCCACACTCACTTGGGAAGAAAAGAACCTCTTTACAAAACCTATTTTAAGAGCCTCTGAGTGTGAGTACTTGACTGGACATTTGCAACCTAATATAATAGCTCCAGTCATTATTTTGCTAAGCCTGTGCCAGGCAGGCACCGTGAGATGAGGAAGACAGGCCTGGTTCCTCTCTGGTGGAGCCGTGAGACGAGGAAATCAGTGGCCACAGCGCAGTGCAGTAAGGCACACACCACATTCTAGAAGTTGAGGAAGGCCTTCTCGCCTCATGGTTGGGGAGGTGGGGTCAGCAGGGGTCTTAGGGGCCTCCAGAGGGGACGCCGGGATGGGTGGGAGGTGGCCAGGCTGAGAAGTAGGACAGAGCTCTCCAAAAGGAGATGCTGACGCCGGGGCCCACAGGGCTGGAGCAAACAGTGCGTGGGTGGAGTGTGGACCAGCCAGAGAGGTGGGCAGGGGCCCACGGACAGGGCTCTGGGAACCACTGCTGAAGACTTGAGCCTCCAGCTTGAAGCCCACGTGGTGACCGTGCAGACCGCCGAGCCAGGTGGCATGTGATGGTCTGTGCGTTAGCACAGTCCTCTTGGCCTCAGCAAGGGAAGCAGCTGAGTAGGGAAGAACCTGGAGCCCGGGGACCGGGGACGCGGGAGGCCTGGAGAGAGGCGTTGGAGACTAGAGGAGAGTCTGAGAGCACCTGGGCAAGTGGACTGGCCAGAGCTACAGGCCGGTGCGCAGGGTGGGGACAGAGGCTCAGAAGGCGACGCCGAGGTGTGCACTGGCCGCGTGGACGTGGTGCCACTTGGTCAGATGTGGAGTACAGAAGGAAAGGAAGGTTTCAAGGGCAGAAGAAGGGTGGAGGCTGTACGTGTGGAACTTGAGGGGATTGTGGGACACCTGTGCCAAGGTATCTAACGCAGAGATGGATAAAGAGGCTGGCAGCTATGGGTGACAGCCAGGCCAAGGGCCAGCACTTGGAAGTCACCTACACACTCAGGGAACCCGGAGCCACTGGTCCAGAAGGGCTCTGTGAGGCAGCTCTGTGGAGCCAAGGGGAGGTGGGCACACCACGGAGCCTCACTGACAGCACTGCTGACTCTGACCCGGCCACAGTTCAGACCCGAGAATGCACCCATCAGTGGTCCATGAAATTCAGCCCTGATTTTGTTCCAGATGATCTAAGAGGGGCAGCGAGCATGTGCGTGAAGCGGCCTGTTCCGTGTTCACTTAGAGCCGCAGAGCCTTTCCAGTCAGCGGGACAAGCTTGGGTCCATGCGTCGAGCACCCCGTCCCATAGGCAGGGGCAGCGTGGTCACAAGAAAGGCTGACTCTGTGGCAAGGAAGACAGTGTGCCTTGGCCTGATACATTTACCAGAAAATGTCTTATCACTAAAGAAGTTTGACACTGGAAGGGCGTGAGCTCTCTGCCTCTGGACGGATTCCGACAGCTCTGGACGGCCCCTGTAGAAGTGGTGGGGAGGCTGCCGTCTGTGCTTCTACAAGGTTCTTTCCGGCTCTGGAATCTCGAGTGGTCCCTTGTGCTCTGTGGGAACTGCAGTCTGCTCAGTCCACACGACCTTCAGCACCCAGGGTGCGGCGAGGCCCAGAGCCCCCACTGAGCGAGCGGGGACCCTGTGTGGGGGACGCATCTCTACACGCGTCGCAGAGCCTCACGTCACTCTGTGATGTGAAAGTGGTGTGGGCAGTTTCATTTTGGCTCTGCAATGTTCAAATCAATCACTCCTAGCCCGAGGCCACTAACATCGAAGGCCCCGCGACACACACATGAGCAAGTCTTTGCCAGGGTGGGTCCCTGCAGGCACCTCGCTTCTTGTTCCACGACAAGTTTGAAGAACAAAACGAGGCTCTCACACCATGTGACAGGAGGGTTACAAGGAGTTTGGCAAGTTGGTGTTGCTAGCTGGATGAAAGGCCGGGTTCACTCCTGAATCTGTGTGGTTTTCAGGTGATGGGTGCAGACTCCTCGTTCCTGCCCACCTCGTCCTCTCCGCCCTGTGGTCTGGCAGGTGTTCCCTCCTGGTGCATGGCTGGGACACTCCCAGAGCAGTGAGCAGCACCCGGGGCCTTCCTGTGGGGAAAGACCATGTGAGAGGCCGGAGGACAGGAACAGGAGGACAGGAAGAGAGAAGAGTTGGGTTCTCTACCCCAGCCTCCCAGGGCAGCCCCTCTGCCACTTGGGGCCGGGTAGCTGGGGCAGGGGTGAAGGGAGACCGGGGCCTGTTCTGCTCACCCACGTGTCGGAAGGAAAGGGAGCCTCTGAGGACTCAGCAGCGCCCATTACAGGTTCAGGAGTCCCGAGAAAAGGAAATCTCTGGGAAAGTCCATGCTGCTTATTGACTTGAAGGACGTCAACCCCTCAGTGGAAGATCCTCAGGGCCACAGACTTACTCTTGTCCTGGGCTACACAGCTCAGCCTGTAAAGAACGGGAGAAGAAAAGACAGAACGAGGGAAAAATCAACATGTGGATTGAAGAGTAGGAAATTAGACCTTTACAGAAAGATGAAGGGACCTGGCTCTATGGAGGAGCCACAGATTCCCCAAGCACACACTCAGCTTCAGTTGGTGCAGGGCGCTGGGTGGAAGACAGCATGTCCCCTGTTCCCGTCCAGCCTGGTGTGAGAGACGCAGGTGCAAGCCACACCATGAGGGGCTTGGGTTAGGCCTGAAGAGAAACTCCCTAACATTTAAAAATGTTCTGTGCGGCACTACATGCTAGGAAAGGGTGGCTTCTCCTTATTGGGAGACATGGAACACTTACTGGGAGAATTGTCCTGCGGCTCAGCAGGACAATTTCATAGCAGCCTCCTGGAGCCAGCATATTTTGAAACGCACCTTTCAGCGTTATTCCTTCGCTGAGTTACTTAGCACTCAGGCACAGTCCGGGCAGGAGCGTGAAGCTGCAGCCACCCAGGCCCCCAGGGAATTAGAGACCCTCACGATGCAAGCAGTGGCCTGCGGCAGAAGGAAAGGCCACAGACACAGCCCTGGAATAAAGCCACCACCTCCCCAGTGCTCAGAGTGCGGTGGCCCTGGTGGGCACCCATCCAAAAGCCCAGGTGCTCCACACCCACGGTGTGGCTTTAGAGCTTCCTCTGTGACAGAACCGGGCCTGGCACCCAGGGGTTGTCTGGGGCAGGCAGGGATGCCTGTCGGGGCCTCTGCCCATCTCAGCATCTCGAACTTCTGCAGAGAAGAATGCGGTGTCATTCACTCGTGTCCAACCAGTGTCTGCCTAGAACCTTCCTTCCTCAGTATCTAGCAGGAACTACTGGGAAGACAGATGTGGCCCAGGCTTGCCCTCGAGGGCCTCCCAGTCCAGGGGCAGGGCTGATCACCACAGGCAGAGCGAGAATGCCGTGGAGGGAGGAGAAGCAGGAGGAGGCGGCAGCCTTCTGGCCTGAGATGGTCCCCAGATGTGGCAACGTTGGCCCTGGATATTGGAAAGCTGCAGGTGGGGCCTGCCCTGGCCAACTGGCCCCTGTCACCTTGCAAGGCCACGTGGAGACACGTACCCCCTGCTGGGGGCAGGACCGCCATCTGCCCACATGGCTCCCTGCTCCAGCAGCAGAGAGACGGCTTCTGGAAGGGGCAGAGGTATGTTTGAGAGGCTTTTCCAGAAGGCTTAGCTGTAAAGCTGGCTGTGTGGCTTCTCTGAGGCTGTTTTGAGATGGGTTAATTGACGTTTACAAGATACACAGAGATCTGGGGATAAAAGGCTTTGAGGAAGGGCAGGCAATTATGATCCTGGTGTTACTGGTGGTGGTCCAAGCTCACAAAGGCTGGAGTCCAAAGACCCCCGCCCGGCCCTCCCGCCCCAGCAGCCACTTACCACTACTGTCAGTGGGGCCCTCATGGGGCACAGCTAATAAAAAAGAGATTAAAGAACAACCACGGAAAAATCCAGGAGCAGAGAGGGATTTCTCATCTCTTGAATCATAATAGGGGAAGCATTGGCACCAGCTCCCTTTGTTTAATCAACTTCTCACAATGTGATAAATGGCTCCCTGCTCAGCGCTGAATGTTTGTTTATGGAAAATGGTCGCGCACCAAGGTAAGAGGCAAAGCCCACAGAGCTGTGAGCCCAGAGGACCCGAGGCATTAGCTGGGTGTGCCCAGGAGGTGGGGCGCCTGCAGGGAATGCCACCACATGGCAGACCCCTGAGAGCGGGACCTGAGCCAGTTACATGGCTGTGGGGCTGGCATGGTGAGTTCAGAAGACATAATGGAACATCACTGGGGGTGAAGGACTTCAGTGTCGCTGTGGATGGTTTGTCCCTTTAAGTATGCGTACCCTCAGTGTAAACTCTTGCAGGTGTACAGGTATCTTTGGTTCAAATGCGTCCCAAGGAGGGAGCAGTTAGGACTTGACTGTGTTGCAGGCTGTTGTGAAGGCCACCTGTGTGGACCTCTCTGGACACTGCAGCCACTCTGGTGGTCAGCTCCATTCAGTGGTATTCAGCAACTATCCAGGTGGTCTGGGTGTCCCAAGGAGACGCAGAGACACTTTTGTCCATAATCCCACTGGGCTATGGAACATCCCACTCACTGAGGGGATGCTTCTCCTCCAAAAGGCTCTGGCCCCTGGTTGGTGAGATCCCCGGAGAGCTAAACAGGGCCTCTGCATGGTGGGCACTCAGGTATTTTGTTGGTGATGTTGACGAGGGTGGCTATGATACACACGCTAAACAAATCCACTGGTGAAAGGAGCCAAGAGGGGGAGGAGATTAAAAGAAAGGCCCAAACTGACCTGATATTAGAAAAACAACGTTCCATTTTAAGACATGCTGAAAACCCCCAAGGAAACGCAGTGGGCACAACGGGCCGCGGCTGGGCAGCTCCTGGTACGTGGTGTTCACTTCCTGCCCAACTCCGGTCGTGGGCTTGCCACGTGCCCCAGTCCTTGCCTGTGGAGCCACGAGCCCATCTGTCTGTGCTTTGTCTTGTCTCCCCCCGCAGCTACTACATGCTGGAGAACAGGCCCAGGAACATCTACGGCATGGTCTGCTACTCCTGCCTGCTGGCACCCCCCAACACCAAGGAATGTGAGTGCTCTGACCGTCCCTCGGGAGGGTGTTTGCTCAGCATTGCTGTCTTTCATGACAGGGGGCAGCAGAGGGGCCAATCCTAGTGCCTAGACAAGATTCACTGGGGTGAAGGGGTAGCGGGAATGCTCCCGTGGCCGGTCCGGTGAGCAGCAGGTCTGTACAGGGAGAGAGGTTTGCTGTAGCTGAGCTTTGGGTCAGAGGCTGAGGTGCTAGTGCAGGTCGGCCGCCAGCTACCTGAGCAAGCCCTTAACCTCCATGAGCCTATTCTCTCATCCGTAATACAGGGGAACTAAAATCTGACCTCTCCCATCCCAGGCAGTATCACAGACGCACAGTGACCTCCCAGTGAGGTCACAGATGCACAGGTACCTTGCAAGGTGCTGGACAATTGTAAGTTCCAAGGAAACTGCAAAGTGCTGGACAGTTGTGAGGCTGAGGGAAATGCAGAAGAGATCACAGTTCCTGAAAGAGATTCCACAAAGCACATGCAAACAGGATCTGAGCTTACAATCCCTGCTTGGGCTGTTTCTTTCCTGTCCCCTTTCGTCTGACTGTCATGGGCCTCTATTTATGAGGAAGGGCCAGGTAGCTCTGCTTCAGAGGGAGGCACGGAGTGGTCTCTTGGATTTGTGGTCTGGGGAGAAACTAATAAGGCAGGACGGCCTGCTGGGAGGAAGCTGGGTGGCTGGTCCCTGGGCTGCAGGAACACCTGCGGCCCTCTGCTCTGGGTGCCTTCAGGGTAGAGGAGCTGCCCCTGGGACCCTGCCTCTCCTCACTCTCCGTAAGGCCCCCGCCCACCCCCATGTTCTCACAGGACTTGTCTGGGAGAACAGTGTAAGGGCCTGCATCTTAAAACAGAGACGCAGGGAGGAGCAGCCCCCTCCAGCCTTCTGTGCCGTGGGCCCTGGGCAGCGCCCTCGGGGGACGGCCATTCCCTCCCTGGCAATTTGCTGAAGCAGAAGAGCCCTGCCACATGGTTTGCTATCTTTAAAGCTGAGTTTTCTTTCCCATTCATATGCTAATTAATTCACAAGCGAGAGGAGGCCTGACCGTGGGGAAGTCAGCTGCCATCCCTAAGGTGCCTTCTGCAGCAGCCAACGCCGGATGCTCTGGGATGAAGGCCTAGTCTGGGAACATGTCAGACGCAGCACTTTTTAAGAAAAGGCTCTTTGCCTGCGCAGCCTTGGAAAGGAGCAACCCTCCCCAGGGGCCCTTCTGTTTGAAAGCTCCCACACAGGCACAGGGGCTGCCCTCAGCGCCTGGCAGCACGGTCTCAGATCAGGCAGGGGTGCCTCTCAGTCCAGCAATGTTGGTCCCCTGAGTCCTGGAAATCTTACAAATGGGCGTATCCCACTCCCCACCCAGACCTTAACTACTTCTGGGAAAACCAGCTCCCACTGAGGCCTCAGGGAGGCAGCAGAGCCCCCTTGGGCAAGTCCCCAGGCCTTTGTTTGCTCACCTGGGAAATGGTGAGATGCTACCAGCTCAGTCTTGTGGTGTGACAGGGCGGTAGAGCCCTGCCTGGGCCAGGGGCCTCAGTGTGACCATGAAAAAGAGAGTGACATTCCACCTCCTGGGCTGCACTTCCCATGTGCTGTTTTCAATCCAGAGATTTTTTTTTTTTTTTTTTAATTTAGAGACAGGGTCTCACTATGTTGCCCAGGTTGGCCCCAAACTCCTAGCTCAAGGGAGCCTCCCACTTTGGCCTCTCAAGTAGCTGGGACTACAGGTGTGCACCACCATGCCTCGCTTCAATCCAAAGATGGTTTTACCCGAGACACTGGCTCTGGAGTCAGCAGAAATGTCAGAGCTAGAAAAGCTGGCTGTGACCGCAGCCCCTGCGAAGTCATGGAGACCCAAACTCACAGGACTGCCATCAGCAACCCCAGCCCAGGAAAGCCAGGGACTCGGGGAAACCTCATCTTGCCAGGACCCCAAAGGCACTGGCTGGCCGCCCAGGTCCAGCAGGTGACTGAGAGCACCTTTCCTCACACCTTCCTTGTCTGCTCTGCCTGGCCCTTGCTGAGCGAAGTTAACGCCCTTGGTATCCTGCATCGGTGAGTGGTGGACTCTGTAGACCACTGTCACGAAGATGTGCCGAGGGCCCCTGGCCACGGGTGCTGCAGATGCCTCAGATGGAGTGGATGCTTATGGAAGAGAGGCCTGAGTTAGTGCCGGGCCACCTCAGCAGAGGATGGGGCCAGGGAGCCAGAGCTCTCCACCACACCCCGGGGTCGAAGCCCACGCCCAGGCATCTGTGCCGCAGGATTGCTTTTCTACCCTTAAAGAAATGACAGCTTCTCCGCATGGTGGTAGGAAGCCGAGTATTGCAGGGCGGTGATTGTCCTGTAACTGCCTAGAAGGGTTTGTTAGGTCACACTGCTGGGCCCTCCCCAAACAGCATTTTAACAAGTGTGAGAACTGCTGGGGTAGGTTATGGGCCCTGGCCCTGGACCATCACTGGCTGAGTTAGATGAGTTATCTCATCTGCCCGATGGAGCGCCCAGTGGTGCCCACCTGCCTTGCTGTGGTGCGGCCCAGGTGAGTTTTCGCCCATCAGGCCACCTGGAAGTACATTGCGAGTGCCTGTGGTGTTGGCCTTTGTGACGCAGCCCCTCCAATAACCTTGAGAAATGAAAAAGCAACACATAATTACTTTTAAGATGGAATATAATCTTTACAGTTTTGAGGCTTGCCAAGTAGCAAGAAGGAAAAGGACAGCCATTGGGTCACAGATCAGTCCTGCCTTTGGGTTGGTTGTCTCCTTGGATTAAAATCTCTGTCTAATAGAAGCCAGCTTCGAGCCTACACTTAGTGACAGTGTAGTCCCCGGCGCCCTGGAGCCCAGCAAAGTGAGTTGGAAGGTCCTTTGGTTATTTTTCAGTCAAATTAAAGAGCAAGATGCACTTGGGGAGACCAGAGCTTTCTGGTCATCTTCTTCCCTGCACGGTCCCACGTGCAGGGATCTGTGTCGTCATGACAATGGGGGTTCGATGGGGTGACCCGGCATACCAGACAGGAGGAAAGGATTCAGCGTCAGACTTGGGTTTCATTACGAGTTTCCACTCCTGGGAAAGTCACTTAACTTCTTTGTATCTCAGTTTCCTCATGTGCCAAATGGGGACATCTGTCTCACAAGATTGTCATAAGGATAGGTATAACAGCGGGCGATGTGCATGGCCTGCCCACTCCAGCACTGGTCACTGACCCCGGGTGGAGCACACAGGCGCCGCTGCACCTGAGCTGGCCCGGGCATCCCTCACTGGCCTGGGACACAGGCGAGTAGGACTCCTCCCTAATGGGCGGGTGGAGGGGCCAATGAAGTGACACGAGACAGGGACTGAGTTGGCCCAGAGCCCCACACCTGGCACTTGTTCCATTGTCCTTGGGGTTTTATTGTCAGTGGCTGAGACCCCTGAGTCAGGTCCAGAGCGGACTGGCCTTTTGGAGAAGCCCACTCTTGCTCTCGGTGCTCCAGCGGTTTCCACCTCGTAGGCACACAATGTCTGATGTGACACTGAACAGTGAGCGCTACCATTCACGCGTGAAGCCCTGGCCTCCCCAGACCCCAGTGGCCAGCTGCCCTGACGCAGTGCTTCTCAGATTCCAGCAGGCACACATGTCACAGGGACCGTCAGGAAACAGACTCTGGCACAGCCGGTCTGGCAGCCGAGATGCTGCATGTCCTGCCAGCTCCCAGGGGCCCCTGCCTTGAGCAGCTGTGGTTCCACTAGACGTGCTGGGCAGTGCCACGGCCGTGGGGCACCCTCGCTGACAGCTGTGAAGAATCAATAAGCAAATCATTTTTAAAAACCCAGACTATTTGCCCTCTGTGGAGAATCCCAGCCCGTCTTTGCTACATACGGCGCGTTTATAGATTGTGTGGGTTAACAGACTGCAGGGCCCCATTGTATCTCTCGTGGCTGAGACTCGAGGTGTAGTTAAGCCGTGTGCATGCAGCACCAAGCCCGCCTGAGGAGGGCGAGCGTGGACCCTGCAGGACCATCCCCATCTGCTCCACCTGCTGCCTTGACCTCGGCCTAAGCTAAGCAGATGCGCTCAGGGATGCCTGCACACCAGAGAGCACCCGACCGCCCCTCAGCACGGCTGGGGCTGCTCAGTTGGTGACAACGGGAGCTCAGTTTGGGGGGAAACGTCCAGTGGTCAGTGTGGAGGCCCGGCTGCCTGAGGGTAGGTGGGTGCCTGTGGGTGCAGTAAGATGTCACTGATGTGCTTCCTGCATGGATTGTCTGGGGACATCATTGTTTAACCAGCCCTGCAGGGCTGCAGAGGCATCTCACAAGTCCGTGTGCGTGCTAGGCTGCCTTCGCTGTCCCTCTCTAGACCACAGGCTGGGCGTATTTGTGTGTGTCCCCAGCCCTGTCACCTGCCTCCACCTACAAGCCCCAGCAGGAAGGCACAAAAAGAGACGAAGATGACAGACCTCCATAGATCGATCCTAAGTTTGGGACCCAGGGAGGAGAAAAGCTTTCGTTTACTATCCAGAAACACAAGGAAACATCAGTAGGCAGGTGACATTTCTCATGCACCAGCGACAGTGCCATTTCCTCCCAGCCCCGGGCAGCACCCAGGAGCTGCTTCTGCTCCCTCCCGAGGCCCCAGCCGGTGTCCTATGTGGAGTTGCTTCTTCGTTTTACAAGGTGTGAGGACTGAGAAGTGTGTGCAGCTCTCCACTTAGGGGACACAGGGTAGATGACTCAGTGACCAGTGGGCTGCCCCAGCCAGTAAGTGGGGGCTTTAGAAACACCACGCACAGCAGAGGGGTGTGTTTCCCCCAGAGGCTTCTCTTAAAGAAAACAACCTTGCTAGGGAAGCTGCAGGGCAGGCCTTAGGGGCATGGATGTCAGGGCAGCGGCTGGTCTTGTCCTTAACTCAGGGGCTGCCTTCCTGCAGTGCAAACCCACTTCACAAGTTTCTCCAGACCTGGTGAGACAAAGATGTGAGAGAAGGAAATTCATTTGAGACATGATTGTTTTTATTAATTGCAAAACACAAGTCCGGTTTAAAAGAAGGTTGGCCATCAGGACCTTGTCTTTTCTCGGGCAAACCTCTTTGTTTGTTTTAGCCACACAGTCGTCCTTTAGCGTTTTGATTGATAGCAAAATTAGCTTCCATTTTATCCCTGCTGAGTGACCCTCTCCCCATAGAAGGGGTATTTATGAATCGTAGCTTTCAGAGAAGGCGAAGAGAATCCCTGCTCTTGAACAGCTTGGTCATAAATATTTTTAAAATATATCTTAGGAAGTACCCTAAGGTGTGGGAAACATGCCACGAGTCAACTCAAATGTGAGGCCATGGGTGGTTCTATTCCCCTTTTTCATGTTCTTATTTTTCCCAAATTTTTAACAGTGAACATATATTACTTTTATGACTAGAAAGAGTATTAAGAACACATTCCTGTTCTACTTAGTTGAAGGAATTAGTCAACTGTCACCCCAATAATAATTTCATACACATACTATTTTCCTCATTTTGAGGCAGGGTCTCACTCTGTTGCCCAGGCTGGAGTGCAGTGGAGTCACCATAGCTTGCTGCAGTCTCCAGCTCCCTGCCCCAAAGATCCTCCCACCCACCCTCCCCGAGTGCCAGGATTACGAGTGAGCACACCGCACGGCCCGGCTTCCTTGTTTTCAGAGACTGCATATGCTCTGCTCAGTTCAGGGGAAAACGGAGCCCGTGGGACTTGCAACCTGCCCCTCCCTGCCGTTTAATGTCTTTTTATTTAAACAACAGTAACCAAGAGGGGTTAGAATCTTTAGGGATCATTAAACACACGAAGAAATAAAAATATTTAGCCTTCTCCTGCCTACCTCCCTCCGGCCCATTCACGATCGAGAATTCCAGATCAATTAGCCCTACACCATATCTTTCCGTCTTTGAAGGCGGCACTTCTCTGGATCATCTGAGGTGACTTTGTTCCCTCTGCAGGTGTGGGAGCCACTTCGGGAGTCTCTGCCAGCTTCCCTAGCACATCCGGCAGTAGCACGCTGTCCCCCTTCCAGCACACCCATAAAGGTATGACAGGCGCTTGAGTACTGATCGCCCGGAGTTAAGGGGCGCGGGTGAAAGCTAAGAGGAAGAGAGGAAATAATTATCAGCAAGGATTGCAGCATTCTTCCCACCTGAAATCACCTATCTCCTCCCTTATGTGAGGAGTCACATGGTGCTCCAGTTGCAGGAAGTAGTAATCATCTCTGCAAGGAGGGGAACAGATCACTCCATGGGTGTCCCGGGCCCACTGGCAGGTGCTGGTGATGACGGCATGTTGGGGGGCTGCCGGGCTGGGGGACCAGCACTTCCTGGGCTTTGGTTTGGAGTCGACAGCAGTCCTGGTGCTGGCTGTCAGGTACACCTGCTGCCCTTAGGACTGCAGTATCCATTTTCAGCAACTACGTTTCATTCTCCCTAACCCCCTACGGATGCAAACGATTGAGGAGGAACCCCAAAGTCTAATCTTTCTCCCAGAGCCAGTCCTTTCCTTCTCATGAGGGAGTAATTTCTTCCCGTTATTTATGCATATCTAGGCCCAGGTCTCAGTGAGGCTGGGGGCACCTTTCAGAGCCCCCCAACAGGCTCATGCAGCCATAGTCAGGATGTATGAACCTCATTTCCACCGGGCCCCAGGGGAGTAGCACACAACATGGAGAACAGTAAAACACTCTGTCACCCAGACCTGGCATCCAAATGATGTTTCAGGTATGCCCTAGATGATGCTGGGGGTAGGGGGGAGTTTTCCTGCAGAAACACCTGCCCACACGGGGGTTCTCAGCTCTGGCACCTCCCCCAGATGATGTGGGAGCCTCAGATGCCTGTGACCCACATGTGTGGGCGGTGGGGAACCTGGGTGCTGCTTCATGAGAACCAGGGTCCAGTTTGGTTATTTTAGAGAATTGGAACAAGCTTCAGGGTGTTTTACATGCCCGAGGCTGACATTAATCAGGGAAGTAAGCAGAGTCCCCTGGGGTAAGTGAGGGTCTTCCTGGTGGGGTGGCAGAGCTGAGGGAGCAGGTGGCCCAGCTCAGGCACCACTGTGCCCTGGGCTCTTACGATCACACTTAGGTTGGAATTGCATGAGGTGAGACAGAGCCAAAGCAGGAACTCAGTCTCTAGCTATGGAGCTGACTCTTGCTTGGAAATGCCCAAACTTGGACTGCGCTGCCTCCAGGACACTCTCATTCATGGTTCTCTTCCTGTCCACACCAAACCTTTGGGAACCCTCAGGTTCCCAAAGAAGGAGAACCAAGAGCAACCAGGCAAATGTGGACTGTGGTACTCCCAGAGAAGTCTGGAGAAGCCACTCTGAGAGTGGCCAGGGGGCAAGTGGGCCTCCTGAGCTGGCAGCCAGGGTGAGCGTGGTGGCAGCTTCTCAGATTAGGCAGCATTCCTCACTCCAAGGTCCCCGGGAACCATCCCAGCAGCAGGGCCATTGCTTCCAGGGCCATGGGCCTGAGCCCTTGGTCATGAATGCTGTCTCTCCCCTGATGCCAGCAGAGCTCTCAAGCCAAGGACACCTGGCCACTGCCCTGATCATTGCGATGTCCACCATCTTCATCATGGCCATCGCCATTGTCCTCATCATCATGTTCTACATCATGAAGACGAAGCCTTCTGCCCCAGGTGATGGCCTGCACCCCACACCCCGCCCTCTCGGGCCCTCCGGCAGCTCACCCTGTCGGAGACCCTGTTGCTTACCTAACCCTTCTCTCCCCAACCAGCCTGCTGTGCCAGCCACCCGGTGAAGAGTGTGGAGGCCCCAGTGAGCAAGGACGAAGAGAAGAAAGAGGCCCCAGGTCTGCAAACCCAGCCTCTGCACCACCCCACGAGCATGGTGTCCGTGGCCTCCTCACTGCCTCTGCTCTCCCCCTGCTCAGAAGGGCCGGGGCACCCATGCTGTGCTTACTCTGGGTAGTGCCGGGTGGTCACCAGGCAGTTCTGCCCAAGAGCAAGCTCAGAGCAGGGAGGGGCCGGCTCAGAGCAGTTCTAAGTTCTTCCTCCCCAACCTTCCATCTCCCTGCAGACACTGTGGTGATCTTCTCTGAGAAGGATGAATTCGAGAAGCTGACTGCAGCTCCAGCAAAGCCCGCCAAGAGGTACGTGAAGCAGCCCCAGCTCCTCATGGAGTCCTGAGTGGGAAGGGGAGTCGGGCGTGCAGCCAAGTCACTGAGAGGCTGCGCCTGGCCTGCAGCTGGCCAGGGACACTGGGGGCCGCTCAGAGACAATCCCAGTCAGCCTTGTCAGTGGACAGGTGATGTGAGGGGCAGGTGGTGACGGCTCCCCTCCATGACAGGTGCTCCTCCCTGGGTCCTTCCAGGCACCCTGGGCCTTCCTCTCTAACACCTGCCCTCTGCGTGCCCCTTCTCCAGACCACGGGGGCCCAGGCAGTGCTGGGATCACCGCGACACTGGTGATCCTGGTGCAGATGACAGCC
>RJWJ010039882.1:0-14247 GCA_004363605.1 Indri indri | reverse complement strand
ATGCCCTTCCAGACGTACTACCCACCACACCTCTTTGCTGTCTGCCCTTGGAGCGTACTCTATAGAGATGTCATTAACAGAAACACTCCCCCTTTAGTTTCAAGTTGGGTTTGACCAAATATGAACTCCAGATCAGAAGGAGACTAAAGTTGGCATAATTATTATAATTATTACCTGGGTTCTCTCCTAGCCAGGTCACCCCCAGATGACAGCATCTCATGAAGGGGTCACTTGTCTCAAAGCAGCCACTGCTAGATCCAATATTTTTTTCTAGGCTGCAGTAACTATTCCCCTCCTTCTTTGGAGTGAAGATGGTAAAAACTTAACAGTTACTAGTCCCAGAACTATAGAACCCTTTCACATATTTGTGTAATTAGTTCTTTTATTAAACTTTTTTCAAGTTATCATAATTTGAATGTGCAAGCTGATTCTTGCTGAGGCATGATCCTTACTAATCTACTCATAATGTACAAACTCATCACTTGTCACAATCTATGGCCAAGAATTTTTTAATAGGTAGAACGATTATTTACTTACCAATTAACCAAAATATAAATATTATCTTTGGATTTTCATAATTGAAGATTTATTTGTTCTTGAGATTAATGCTTGTACTAATAAATACTAAGGCCTATTGTTTGGACAAAAATTTCAAATATTGAGCATTGGTAAGCTGTCTCTATGGCATGTAGGCTATAATTACAATGCTCTTATGCAAAAATCACAGTACTGCCGGTTTGTTCGAAAGATCCAAGTAAATCTAAAATCCTTCCATCTTCTTATAAATTGTAGTCATAGGCCTCTCTAAGACTTACCATTTAGGAGGACTCTTGAAAGCACAAAACCCTAAAAATAGAAGAAAATCACATTGTCCTTATTTTTAAAACTTAGCAGAATTGTGCATATATTTACTTATTGCTTGACATTAATTATATATGCATGTCTTCTAAAAACAGTCAAACTTCTAAGGCTGTCTTTTAGAGTGAGAACCTAATGGACTTTTGCTGTCACTTAATGAGACTATTTTATATTAAAATTTCAGGTTGATATGTCTATGGTGTTAGATTATTTCATAATCTTTCCAGACCTCTACAGAGAGAACTGTGAAACACTGAGAAAGGTAATAGCAGAGTACGTAAACAGATGGAAAAACATACCGTGGTCATGGATCAGCAGAATCAACATTGTTAAAATGTCTATACTGCCCAAAGTGATCTACAGATTCAATGCAATCCCTGCTAAAGTACCAACATCATTTTTCACAGATCTAGAAAACATAACTCTATGTTTCATATGTTTTTAGGTTTTATACATACAAAAATAAGTTATTATCTAAAGTCATTAATCAGTGTGTCTAAGTGATTTTATTTGTGTTAAGATCAGCAATTTGAATTTCTATGAATAGCCTGGATTTGTTTTCATACACAAAAAAGTTTGGTTGACTTGTTCAACACAGTACATAGCGTCACTTCAAAGCAAATCAAATTTCGTGTATACACAAAGCCAATGAATTAATCCCATGATAACATCATTATTTTTGGAAAGTGATTTATATTTTGTTATATATTTTTACATGTTTTAAGCACACTTGTTGTCTCAAACTCTGTGATATATATTTTCCCAAAGATTTCAAATGATTTCTAACCATCCACATAGTAAAATATTAGTACTTTACCTTTGTTGTCTTTGAAAGCACTGCAAATTGTACATTATTAATAGTATAGAGTTCATACATTTCTTTATATAGTTTTCTTAAGGAACTATGTGCAGAAGTAAATGGGAAGATGAGTAGATCTAATCAATTATTTTTTCTGTTCATATAGATTTCATGGCTATAAATTACTCTGTATATTATAAAACATTAGTTTTCATGGACTCAATTTGCAATGATATTAAACTTATAATGCAAATCTAACTCTGAAATGAATTAAAAATAAAAAGACAAATTTCAACTTAAATTCAGATACATAGATATATAGGAAACTTCAACTTTTCAATATATGTATGGACTTATCTAAATATTTGCATGCTAAGAATGACTTTAAAAAATTAATTTAAACAGTAATTATGTCTAACCATTTCTCTGGCCATATTCTTAACAAAACTTAAAAAGAAGAATCACTATGCCTTCATAGCCAAGGTGTAGAGCATTTGTTGATTAATACTACCAAATTGTGAACATAAATTTCCTAAAACATTTTTCTCCGCATATTATCTTAAATTTGAAAGCCCAAGATTCCTAAAGAGTTACTCTGTATTACAAATTTTGGCCACTAAATTCCATGTTCATCAGCTCAGTAATTTTTCCCGAGGGTCTAAAAAGTACTCTGTGGTCTTCAATTCATTCATAATGGATCCTAATCTTTATAGACTGGACACGTTTTGTAAATGAAAACTTCTCAGCAATGTCTAAAAAAAACCTCATAAATATATATTCACTCAACAAACACTAATCGCTGATGTAGTATGTGCTGTGCACTATAGTAGGTACTTAAGGTAGAGAATTAACCGTAACAGACATAAAGCTCTAATAACTCTCAAGTAATTTATAGAATAGTATGAAATATAAACATTAGCAAATAATGACAGTAAATATTAATAATAATGAGTTTTTCATGTACGTGGTGTGAGGTGCTAGGGGAGCACATAGCAAAGTGACAAAAACTGACCAGTATTTTAAGCATCCCTGCACATAGAAGCACACGGCAGAAGACCTGTAACAAGTGCATGCATTGATATCAGGGATTAGTTCAGTGCGTGTGTTTGTATGTGTGTATATGTGTCATTTTCTTTTTATGAGTTATTTGGCTTGGTTTTATTTTTGCACTGGTAGAAATACATTCCCATGCCTTTTTAAAATTTTGCAATTATAGTAATTAATATAAGAAATCAGATACTGTGAGATAATTGTGGGTAGTACTTAAAATATAATCCCATATGAAGGCATTAACATGATGAGACTTCTGTTAGAACAACATACTGCAAAATATGTCTATGTACACACACACACACATTTCAGCAAGTTTATAAAAAACTTAGATTATTGTGTTGATTTTCAAAATTGCCTGTGGAAACGGTATAGGATTGAAACTTACCAACTAATGCAAATACTCCTGGCACTATCTTAGAAAATATTGTGATAAATTATCAGTGTTTTTCCATGAGCAATTAAATCATATATACTTTTTGCTTTCTTATAGATAAATTAGAAAGATATTTAATTAGATTTTCTTATTTTTCCCCCGTCTTTATGGGAATGCTTTATAGTCAGCTATGCAATATGAATTGTATTATTTTTATTCTAACTAAATGAGTAAGAGATTGTTGGACACTTAAAATGTATCTGAATGCTGATATGTATGAACATGTAGACATGTACAATATTGACATTTTTCCTTCCTTTAAGTAGTTGTTTTGAATATATTGCTGTTAATGATACAATACAAATAAAGAGATACTATATTTAAAGATTGCCATAGACCAGTTATAGGACTATCAGTATACAGAGTGAAAAATGTTTTTATATTGAACCACAATTTAAATGTTAAGCCTTTATTATTTTTCTTAAATCTACACGTAATTTATATCAGATCCTGGGCATATATATTTAGTCATATTTTCCCAAATTCATAAATGAGATACTAGACATGTAATTGATACGTTTTCTCATTATTCAGCCTTAATATACATTCTTAAAACTCTAGCACCTGTACTCACTCTACCCAGGAGAAAGTCAATACCTAATATTCAACAATTTGCTTCCCATTTTAAAAAATCAGATTCTAACAAAAGGAGGTGTTAATTATGATAGAAATTAGATTTTCATTATGGGAGAAGATATAAGCTGGGTATGAGACTTGTAGGGAAAGTATGACATAAGTTAGCAACTATATGACATAAATTCCAAAAGACGACATGTTACATCAAGGTTTCAATATATTAGAAAAATAATTGGTATTACCATACATTTACTCCATTCTACTTGGGCACATGAAATAGTGACCTTAAAATCCCCCATGATTTCTCTTTGGATAGCTTAGGAATACTTTTAGCTTCATATAATAAGAAACAATGTGACCTTTCCAATGTGCTTGTTACTCAAGTTCTCAAGGTAGCTGCTACCATTCCAGCCATTATAGCTATGTTTAGGGCAATAATTAGGGATGATAGGGAAGGGCTTTGCTTGCTGTACCTGTCCTTTTTTCATTGTAGTGATTGTTGTTTTGATTAACCAGAAAAGCAAAAGCTTTTTATCAGTTCACTCCCTCCCTGCACCTCTCTCTCCCCCATCCCCTGCAAATTTCTGTTTGTACCTCTTTGCCCAGAAACGAATTGCATGCCATTTCTAGCTATAAGTGGGTCTGCAAAAATAAGTACCATATTTACATTCCCAGCATCAGTGAGGTAGGTGAGGTAGGTGGCGAGAAAATGCTTGAGTATTTACAGTGTCTGATAAGTGTCAGGCAGGATCCCAATGGGAATATCATTTCTGCAAACCTCTCTGCATTTTTTTCTGGGTAAAGATGGATTTTAATCACAGGTCACTTTTCTGATATATGATATAATTTCATTAGCTATAGCTAATAATTTTCATAAAAATAAAGAAAAAATGTCTTTCAAATTTTTGCATAAAACAAAGAATGTATATTTGTTATCCTTAATGAAGTTTAAGAGATCATACCAAGGCCAGTAAAAATTGTATCTACAAATTTATGTCCGGGACATTTTCCTTGTTATGCAATTATTTTTAAAATACGTCAAAGATAAAGCTTAAAGTAGATTCAATAACATCTCAAACATTTATATTTACTTTCAGGATAACTCATGTGTGAGTATTAAATGAAAGGAAAACATTTTCACATGGTAAAATACTTTTTGCTGCCCCAATAAATGATAGATAGAATTAAATTCCTGTTTGCTCAGAGAAATTGAACTTGATAAAAACAACATAAAGTAAACGAAAAATGTGACAAAGTTATTACTGTTTAGTTCATGTGTGCTACTATATCAAAATACCTAAAACTAGGTAATTTATAAAAAACAGAAATTTATTTTCTCACAGGTCTGGAGACTGGGAAGTCCAAGTTCAAGGCACTCACAGATTCTGTTGTCTGATGAAGGCTTCTCTCTGCTTCCATGATGGTACTTTGTTGCTACATCCTCCTCCAGGGAGGAATGTTGTGTCTTTACATAACACAAAGCAGAAAAGCAAGAGGCAGCCAGACACTGCAGACACTGTGTTGACTCTCTTTTATAAATGTCCTAATTCTATTCATGAGGGAGGAGCCCTCATGGCTTAATCATCTCTTAAAGGTCCCACCTCCTAATACCACCATATTTGCCATTAAGTTTCAACGCCTGAATTTTGGTGGGAACACACTTAACCCATAGCAGTAGGGTAAATAACTTTGTTGAATAAACAAAGAAAATAATAAAAGAGAAGGACATTGGGACAAACAGGCAAAAGAAAGGAGGGAGGGAGGAAGAAGAATTTAAAGAAGGAAGGAAAATGAGTACATTAATAGAAGGAAAATTTTTAAAAAATTCAAAGAAAGAAAAGGATTTCACAGTAACAAAGGCTAGAGAGAACTTCCAAATGTTATCTAATCAATTTATTTTCAGCTATGAGAGTAAACCATCTCTATAAAGCAAGTTGTACAACTTCCAATAATGTTTAGCCACAGGCAGGAAATTTTATATTAACAATTTGCTTGTGTTTCCTGAACGTGGTATATAAAAGACTGCCTAACACATCCCAGGCAAGCGTTAATTTTTCTCCTCCTTTGTTAATTTACTGCTGACCACATTTAAACCTTCACAAAATATTAATGACCTTGTTCACAGACGGACAGATAATGGTTAATTATATAATTCACCCAGAAAATTTGATGCTCCAGACTGTTGTGCCTTTTTGAATTTGGAAAAGTTAAAGACAATTATTTTACTTGATGTGTTAATAAATTATGAAAAGCATCATTAGGAAATGAAGTGCTCTGGATTAGTCTATTTTCCAGACAATGGGAGATGGCCATTTAATTGGCATAACTGGGGGGGAAAGAAACGTTTTTCATAAACATTTTTCTCAAATGCTGCATGGGATTCTCTGACTTCTTTTACAGTACAAATTCTGAATGGGCCTTTTCTTGGTTGAGTACTGACAATGACTCCCGCCTTGAACAAATTTCTGTCAGGCTCCTCTGAGCTGTGTTTTCCACAGGCCCCTTCCTTGGCCTGCCTCTTTGAATCTAGTTTTAGCAAAAAATCATGCTAAGCCAGTTTGTGGCATATCCCCCCTCCATAATATCCGATCACCACCTCCTTCCCCACTGTTCATAAATAACCAAGCTCCTCTTAGTAATATTCCATCCATTGTCAGCGATAAATCAGTGCCTATCCCTGTTATATTTGGAGTTGAGTTCAATCTCTCTTCCCTGTTGCAATAATAGTCTTGAGTGAAGTCTTCCTTGCCATCTTGAACAAGTATCAAGATAATTTTCTTTTACACTGCATGTATTATTAAGACCCAAAAAACATTCAGGGTGATGCCGACATTCTGATGTCTGTTTGTATCTGTCACACACCATAGGCTGTCGCTCCACAGGTTCCTTGCAGCCCTCTTTCCTACAATTTTCTTTTCCTAATCTTCAGTGTTTAAGAAATGAGATGATTGAAAATGCTAGAATTGTTTGCAAATTAAGGAAATAAACTTTAAATGATGTTCTAATGTTTAGTGTTTGTAACAGCTATTAATGTAACCCAGAAGTCATTTTCCCCATTGCTCTTAATTCTAGACTATGTTTTAAAGTCTAAAGGGGCAGGAAGCACCAACCATGAATGAAGAAAATGCTGCTATATAAAAACCAATGTATAAAAGCACCAAGAAGCATACAGTTTTGATTTCCCTCTGTGAGATAGCTATAGATGGTCAAAAGCTTGACGTCTGTGACTCCGTCTACAAATGATCATTATATATAAATGAATAACGTTTTTTCTTAGTAAATAAAGTGGCTAAATGTGTTTTGTTCAAAAACAAAATTACTTTACTCTTAAGGATTTAAATGCCTTCTCAAATGTACATTTACAGGTTAACAATAATAAATTAGTGTAAATAAAAATGTAATATAAAATACTGCTTCAGCAAAGTCTCAGGTTACAAAATCGATGTACAAATTGATAGCATTCCTATACACCAATAACACTGAATCTGAGAGTCAAATCAAAGACTCAATACCATTCACAACAGCTACTAAGAAAATACAATACTTAGGAATATACTTAACCAAGAAGGTGAAAGATCTCTATGAAGAGAACTATGAAATATTGAGGAAACAAAGCACAGATGATATTAACACAAACAAATGGAAAAATATATCATGCTCACAAATCAGCAGAGTCAACATTGTTAAAATGTCCATACTACCTAAAGTGATTTACAGATTCAATGCAATCCCCATGAAAATACCAACATAATTTTTTGCAGCTCTAGAAAAAATATTTAATGTTATCAAATGCTCTTAATTGATTTTCTGTCTTTTTTGAATTTTTGTTTTTGCTATTTTGCCTCTTGACTATCACAGATAAGGAAATATTAGTCTTTAATGCTTATGTCTTATTTCTATTAAAATGATTGTGAAGTCTTTAGAAAACCCATGAAGCATTTTGTGATGGATGTGTGTTTAAACATTGCAATTTAAGATCCCCTATTAAACAGTGAACACAAAAAAAGCTACATAACTCACTTAAACAAGCAAATACCACACAATTTTCTGCTAGAGAATCAGACCTTTTAATCTTTAGTTTCTGAGGAAATAGATGCTTTATTTTAAGCAGCTAAAGTAATCCACAATGATTCTGAGAATATGTATGAAATTGTAACAAGAATTATTCCAGATATTCAGATACTCAGACTTATTACTTACATCACGTATAAGCATGGTCAAATGTAATATTGGATAGGAACTCCTCAACTGAGTATAAGTAGAAATTATTTTATTGGTTTATACTTCCTAGTAGTAAAACAATATTATGAAGATATTAGAATTAGAAAGGGTTTTATATAAGTTATAATACAAATCTCTTTTGTTGCAAATGTGAAAATTGATGTCTAGGGAGATTAAACAAAGAAAAAGCCGAGATTAGAATTGAGTTCTTCCATTCCCCAAATGCATATTTTTACCTTGTAAAAAAGTTTGTGGGCTCATTTAATGCTTGATAGATAGAATTAAAATTCTACCCTTCCTCCAATAAGTTATATAATTGAGGTCTTCATATTGAGTGAAAGAGAAAAACAGAATTAATTTTTATCTTTTGCTAAGAACCATTCAACCCAACCATAAGAATTATAGAAGAAAATGTTGGAAAAACTCTCCCAGATATTGGCCCAGGTGAAGAATTCATGAAGAATACCCCAATGGCAATCATAGCAACAACAAAAATAAATAAATGAGACTTGTTAAATTAAAAGGCTTCTGCACAGCCAACGAAACAATTAACAGAGTGAATAGACAACCTACAGAATGGGAAAAAATATTCACTGCTATACATCTGAGAAGGGACTAATAACCAGAATCTACAAAGAACTCGAGCAAATCAACAAGAAAAAAAATCAAACAAGCCCATTAAAAAGTAGGCAAAAGACAGGAATAGAAACTAGACAAATGGCCAATAAACATATGAAAAAATGCTCATAGTCACTAATCATCAGGGAAATGCAAATCTAAACTACAATGAGATATCACCTAATTCCAGTGAGAATGGCTTTTATCAAAAAGTCCCCAAACAATAGATGCTGGTACAGATGTGGAGAGAAAGGAACACTTATACACTGCTGGTGGGACTGCAAACTAGTACAACCTCTGTGGAAAATAGTATGGAGATTCTTAAAAGAACTAAAAGTCGCCCTACCATTTGATCCAGCAATCCCACTACTAGATATTTATCCAAAGGAAAAAAAAAAGACATTTTATCAAAAAGACACTTGCACTTGAATGTTTATTTCAGCACAATTGCAAAGATGTTGAATCAACCCAAGTGCCCATGAATTCATGACTGGATTAATAAAATGTGTTATGTCTATACCATAGAGTACTACTCAACTATAAAAAGTGAATTGCCTTTTGTAACAATTTGGATGGTACTGGAGATCATTCTCCTAAGTGAAGTATCTAAAGAATGAAAAAAAACACCACCACATGTACTCACTGTTAACTTGTAATTAACCGAACAGCACTCATGTGTACCATAGGAAGTAAAACTCAACAGAAATCAAACAGGAGGGAGTGGGGAGGAAGGATATGGGTGAAATCATACCTAACGGGTACAATGTACACTGTCTGGGAGATGGGCACACTCATAACTTTGTCTCAAGCAGTACAAAAGCAATCCATGTAACCAAAACATTTGTACCCTGTAATATTCTGAAGTAAATAAATAAATAAGAAAAAATTCAACCAAATAAAACAAACAAAAACAAGTTTGGAAACTGGAGATACAGAAATGAATACCCAAGTAACTAAAATATGAGGAAGACAGACAAATATTGTAAAAGCATAGAATGATATGGGGAATGTAATATTTAAGAACTAAACTAAGGAAATAATCATGGATGAGTTATTCTGAATTTCTGCAGCTAATGGCTTCTAAAAACAACCTAGTGTGTACTTATACAAATATAGATAGACACCAATTGTTGACTCAAGGGAAACACTGAATATATGTCTAGCATTCACTCTTTATTAAATACCACTGGAATCATTAAAAGAAATTAAAATTAAAATGGTCCCAGGAATGTTACAGTGCGGTCAGATAGAGTCTTTTTTTTTTTTTCCTTATGGAAATTAATTTATTTGTTTACTCACACACATTTAAAATTATATATATGCAGTGTTTATTTCAAACCACTGCTTTTTCACTCTCACGGTTGGCGACACTGTTTTATCCTAACTCTTCCCAGGGGCCTCGGACATCAAGGTCCCTTGCCATCTGAGCTGATTTTTGAGTCTCACCCAGAGGTTCAGAGCAGAGCTGGTGACATCTCTCCCACTGAAATTATCCGAGAATTGGAATTCACTTATGCCAGTGCTGGAAATTTTATCTAAGTTTCTTTTCCCAAATTCCTAACATCGAACACCTTTTCTCTCTTGATTTACTCTGTAGGTCATGGACTACAGATAAGAGTCTTTATGTAACCTGTGGTCATGAAGCATGCCATAACTAGTAATCATCATTGATATTATAAACAGTCATTGTATGCTCTTAAATGCAATTTAGGGATAACAAAAATAGTTCTACCGTTTATGATTGTTTGTCTTAAAGAAATAACCTAAAATATTTTTAAGTAGCCTTTTTTCCCTTAGTTTACCTTGTCCCACTTATTTGCAAAAGATGTTTTTGCATTAGCACCCATTTCGATGTTACTTGTGAAAGAGTCTCTGGGTGGCTTTTGAGCAGTGTCTGTGTATTTGATCCATTGAATCTGGATATTTACACACATTCATCAGCCAGTTCATCAATTGGTGGCACTTTTATTTGGCAAAATGATTATTTCTCCTATGACTTGCAATGTCAGAGGTACAACAGGCTTTTCCTGTGAGAAAAGCCTGTTGTTCTTTCCAGCAACAGTCAATAACTGCTAGATCAATTAAATCATCATAGGCAGCATTTTGCTTAGTTTAGTTTGTTTGTTTTGCTTTTCTCCTCTTCAATATTTTATGAGCAATGACACTTTCAGAGGAGGCGACTGTTATTTTTATGACATAACTTGCCTTTCTACATAATTAAGCCTCCAGGACCATCTGCCATTAGACTATGCTATTTAATGGGACATTGGATACAAAAGTAACTTATGCCCACCAACAATTCCCTATTTCATAGAAGATGTCCAGCATCTCCCATCAAAAAGAAGATAATTTCCATGATTCTTGTATTATATGAGATTTTAGAGGGCTGTGACATATTATGTGCTTATACTTTCTATCTTCATATATAAAAATGTATGCCTCATTTAACTTTATGTTTGAAAGTTTTAATTATGTACCACAAAATTAACAGTCAAGCAGTTTATAGCTGGTTTCCTCTCCTTGCGACCCTATGTTGCTGACTTTCAAGATTCCAACAAGAGTGTTTTGCAATGATGAGCTAACCATATTATTAGGGGATTAGTATTCATTTTTTTACTCAACAAGTATCATGGAGCCCTGTAATACAGCTACCATTTTAAGTATTATATTACCTAGAAATAGAAACTACAATTAATAAGCTAGATAACATTTAACAAGATAGATAAAATATCTGCCATCGTGGAGCTAGTGTTTGGGTCTAAGATTTTGCACTGACTGTTTCTAGTCCTCTAGATGTAGGAACCTTATGTACTGCTCATAAGGTATTATTTTTAATCATCATTTTTGTTGATGTGATATACACAGTAAGCACCAGATAGTCATATCTTGATTGAATAGTACTAATCATAATTTAAGTTTGGCGATCTAGATATTTGCAATTCTGGGTTTGTTATTTATCTAAATAATCCTCTTATCTTCAGTTTTCTCATTTGCAATACGTGATTCCCTGAAATCAAAACAGTAAGGATTTAAAAAAATACTTGAAATACTTGAAACTGAGGAAAGTTAAGATAATTCAACTGAGGAAAGAATTAAATGAGGAAAGTTAAGAGAATTAAACTCAGATAGTTATCTGGACTCTATTACACAGGTTATGAGTTCTGAATCAAAATTTTAGCTGTAACAATTTGGCATTTTTAATATGAAAGATATAATGTGTTCTTTCAAATTGGACGAAATGGTTTAATTCAATTGCTTGCTCTGTATAGTTCTAATTCCTTCTTTGGAGCTAAACACACAGGCACACACATATATGCATATATACCATTCCTGTACTATTTTACACATACATGAAGCACACAACACCCCCTACATACAATTATAGTGCCACTCCAGATTACATATTGATTAGTAATTATTAAGGCAGCATAACTGAAATAAATTGTATTGTATCCATTTTCATGTTCATTTAACAACTACATGGATAACTGTAACTGATTTTAAAGTTATCAAAAGCTTCCTTTGGCTTTGTAAATTGAGGGAATGGCACCTTTTGATCTGTATATTTACACAGAGAAACAACTTTTAAAAGAAAATTCTGGAATTGACAGGCCTCTATTTTTGTCTTTATTTCAGACTCAGCAGTTCAGCATTGGGATGTCTCCACAATGCCTGTCTTTCCAATCTGCTACACTCTTCATTCCATGTAAAATATAATTCTGGAAATGCCTCACATGAATGCCTCATATATATCAATCTTTTAAGGGATCTGGGTCCTTACGTATCTGTGCTTTCTGCCTAGACTACATTTCTCCTGCTCTAACTTTATTTTAATAACTTTTCTCTGCATGATTTTCCAAAACTTTGTGACCCCAGAACTTTTGTCTACATGCACTCTGAAGGATGCTTAGCCATGCTGATGCCTACTCAGTAAAGTTTTCCTAGTTAAGTCTCCATGAAATCATTAAAAGGAAATATCTGATTTTCAGAAAACCACATGCTTGCTGCTCCCAAATTTTGGAAGTCAATAAAATGAAAAGAAAAAAAAAATCAGAGTGTTGTTGGAAATAAATAGTTTCCAACCACAGATGTAGAAAGTTTGAGCTTGCCTGTTGTTGACTCCACATTGCAAGCTCATTCCTCAGTCCTGCTAAGACAAAGACAGATTCTGTAGAATGTCTGTGTCTTCCAGGTCGTAGTACTCATTATGTCCAGCTTCGATTGCTTCCCTTTTCACTTCTAATCAAAGGAAGGAGATATTGCATACATTTTAGGCAGAACCTTAGAAATATATCCTGTCCTGTCCCTCAGGGACACATGTTCTACCCCAATCTCTTTAGGCATAACCACAAATATGTTGATTACTTAACCCACACCACTTACCTTTCACTATAGTTATAGTCATTGTCTTACATGTTGTACATGCTTCAAATGGACTCTTCATTATATTAGATTATAATGACTCATTCCAATGTCTTTCCTGAAGTTTAAATTCTCGAAGTCAGATCATGGTACATTAATCTTACTATGCTCTAGGATCTAATAGTGTGGTCTAACTCAGTATTATATTATCATAAGACACTTGCTGAATTAATATCCTTCAGTCATTTAAATGAATGAATGCTTGAATTCCAGAATTTGCATATGAATAGTTTACTAATTTTATATTGTACACTTACAATTTTTTTATTTTTACTAAATACATTCTATTATAAGGAAAAGGAAATAGAGAAGCAAAAGCTTATATGATCTTATAGAAATATAATAGCAATATTTACTAGGTACAACATCTTTGAAAATTTAGACAATTCTATTCTTTTTACCTTTCAATAAACAATAACCAATTCTGAGGAATACTTCAAAAGCATGTAATAATTTTCAAATTTAATTTCCCAAGTTATTTTAAAATAATATCTAAAGCCGAAGATACTGTGACAAATCTTGAACGCATTGCACATATTCAGAGCAGACAAGAAATGTGGGTGGATTCGTTTAGAAATCACATTATTAAAGAAGTGTAATTTTTACCTCAGATGATATTTTAGCAACGTCATCTTAACAGTGTCACAATTGTGCCATGCAGACTTCAATCAAGCATAAAATGGATTGGATTTATTACTATTTTCAAATTGGTTGCAACTGATTAAGGCTATGAAATAAATTTAATGACTTTGCCACTGATATACTTTTAATAAACTAGAAAAAATAAGAAATAAACTGAAAATAGCAATGTACCATACATTTTGAAACCGTATGTGTGTGCCGGTGCATCCTGTGCACCTAAGTTTTACTATGGCTTTGGAGCAAAAAGTCTGAAGACTCTTCATTCAGAAGACCTCCCTGCAAACACCTTTCAAAACAGGAGTCTACAACTTTTGAGGTGCACAACATGGTTACGTAGTTTACAGAAATGTGCCAAACATTCTTCCTCTCATGAAATCTTCATTTTCCTAATTTTGTGAAGGTGGGATTTGTTGATATGAGGCTATTGACTCCCAGTGAATATTACAGGTATTTAGTTTGATGTGAAGGTGCTCAAAGATTGTATAGATCCATCAATATCATCTCACCTAAATCCTGTTTTTGACCAAATATGTACATATTGCTAAAATCAAGAAGTTACTATTGTAGATATTGAGTGTTGTGGTTCATTGACTAGACAAAGCATTTTTAAAAAATCATGCAATCA
>RJWJ010039881.1:0-14247 GCA_004363605.1 Indri indri | reverse complement strand
AACACACTCCACAGAGTCCGACTAGCAACACCACGTGGTCAGCATGAGATCAGGGTGACCTGAACAGCTGGAACAGAATCAAATCGCAGCAGACACGTCTGTAGCTTAGCTACAGATGTGAACTTTCCAAAGGCTTTTTAAAATATTGGAAAAAATATTTTAAGGGTCTCATTATTAACTTCTTTC
Organism: Indri indri; assembly: GCA_004363605.1. Classification (NCBI taxonomy): domain Eukaryota; kingdom Metazoa; phylum Chordata; class Mammalia; order Primates; family Indriidae; genus Indri; species Indri indri. Next base: position 14,061 of record RJWJ010039881.1, on the reverse strand, counting down.
TAAAAGGTACAGGCATTCCAAACTAGAAACCACTACTGTAAGATAACCAGCATAAAAGTGGAAACCTGTGGTCTAAACATACACTTTTCTCAACATTTTATTATGAAAATTTTCATATACACAAAAAACATGGGTTTTACAACAACATACACCACATACGTAGATCTCCCCAGTAGTATTTTAACACTCTTGCCTTTTACAGAATCATCTTTCTTTTCATCCCTCTGTGCATCCATCATTCATCTTTTTTTCTGATGAATTTCACAGCCGCTGACATGAGTAAACTTCCTCCTAAACTTTCAGCACGCATATTATTAACTAGAGTTCAACAGCTGTTTACAGTTCAATTTTTCTTTTGAGGTACAATTTACATGCAATGAAATGCACAAATCATAAATGCAGCAGCGTCTATGATTCTTCCCCGAAACCACATCTCACACCACAGTGAGTTCCTTCTTGACTGCCAAGGAAATCCCCATCCTCCACCCCCAGGGGCAATCGCTCTCCTGAATTTTTTTCCACCATACTTTTTGTTTTGCCAGAACTTACATAAATGGAATCATATGGCATATACTCTTCTAGGGCTGCATTCACTCAAGTTGTTTCTGAGAATTACATATGTTATTGTGTTTCAGCTCATTTCCTTTTATTGCTGAACAGTCCTACGCTATATGAACACAACACAGTTTATCCATTCTCCTACTGGTAGTCACCTGGACTGTCTTTGAGTTTGGTTATTACAAACACAGTTGCTATAAACATTTTTGGACATGTCTTTTTCAGACACATGCTTTCTGTTCTCTTGGGTAAATACCAAAGAGTAGAACTACTGACTCATACGTACATACTTCATTTTATAAGAAACAGCCAAAACTCTTTCCAGGGACGGGACCATTTTACAGCCCCACCTACAACGTGTGAAATTCCCACACCCCACCTACGTGTGTGTCGTCAGCTACCTCATTACAGTTTTACTTTGCATTTCTCTGATGACTACCGATGTTGAGCACTTTCTCATGTATTTATTGGCTATCTGTGTATCTTCTTTTCTTAAATATCCAAAGTAATTTTGCTCATTTTTTAATTGGGTTGTCTTTTGAACACTGATTTGTAGGAGTTCTTTTTATCCTGAAAACAAGCTTAGTCAGATCTGTTTCACGAATATTTCCTCCCAGTCGGTGTTCTGCTTATTTTCTTTTCTTTTTTTTTTTTTTTGAGACAGAGTCTCACTCTTTTGCCTGGGCTAAAGTGCTGTGGCGTCAGCCTAGCTCACAGCAACCTCAAACTCCTGGGCTCAAGCGATCCTCTTGCCTCAGCCTCCCGAGTAGCTGGGACTACAGGCATGCGCCACCATGCCCGGCTAATTTTTTCTATGTATTTTAGTTGTCCGATTAATTTCTTTCTATTTTTAGTAGAGACTGGGTCTCGCTCTTGCTCAGGCTGGTCTCGAACTCCTGAGCTCTAACAATCCGCCCACCTCGGCCTCCCAGAGTGCTAGGATTACAGGCGTGAGCCACCGCGCCCGGCGTCTGCTTATTTTCTTAAATGTGTTTTATGATGAGCAAGAGCTTTGGTTTTAGTGGATTCTAATTTATTAAGACAGTTTAGTAGCTTCTTAAAATGTTACACATACACTTACCACACGACACAGCTATTTTACTCCCAGGTATTACCCATGGGAAATGAAAACATACATCCACACAAAAGCCTGTACCTAAATATTCCTACCAATTTCATTCACAATAGTCAAAAACTTGAAATACCCACTTGTACATCAACAGATGAATGGCTAAAAAAATTTCGTTATGGCCATATAGAGAAACACTAGTCAGTAATTAAAAGGTTTCAACTGCCAAGTCACACAATGTAGATGAATAGCAAAAACACACTGAGTGAAATAAACACAAACAAGTACATGCCGTATGATTCCACTTACATGAAATTATAGAAAAGGCACGTCTACTCCACGGGGACATAAAGAGGACCAGAGGCTGCCTGGGACTGACTGGGAAGGGCACACAGAACCACTTTTAGTGATGCTGTTGTTCTACATCTCCATCGTGGTCCTGGCTACGCGGTTGCTTAGATTTGTCAAAACTTAGCAAAATGTCCACTTAAAGTGGTTTCATTTTATTGCATGTAAGTTGTACCTCAACAGAGATCATTTTAACAAAGAAATAAATATCGTATTTGGCTTAATACATCTTCGATGAGGTTTTTTGTAATAGCACTTGGGCAAAGCCTTCTGGGGGCACTAACCCCCTCTTTGGCAAGCAGCACCACCCAAGCCATCCCCTTGCAGTGTGTCTATGATCTTGGCACGTGGTCTCAACATCAACGCCCTCTTCATTCTCTCTAGCTGCTCTTTCCTATAGTGAAAACACAGTAACTTCAGAAAACATTACATCCATTCATTCAATTAATCTGTCAGCAACAAATATTATTATGTGTCTACTAGTTTCAGGCTCTGAATTAGGAGAAGATGGAAATGTAAATAGGAAATAATGTCTTCTTTGTATTTTACGAGGGGTGGAGAGACATGAAAGGGAGATTTCATGATTATTACAGTAACGGGATCAAAGAGAACAAACAGCAGATTTCGTTTTGGCATGAGTGATAAAAAACGTCACAGTAGGCTGGTCTGAGTAAAGTCATAGTAAGAGTCCTGAGCCTTGACCACAATTGCGTCTTTGTGAGAGAGCTCTTTCCCAATATATGGTTTCCACATCACTGCATTTTCCTGCCTTTTTATCAGTCCACAAATCTTCAGTTTTCACCAGAATAATAATAAAAAAAAATCAAGTAGTCATGTTTCTACGAAATGGTTTTCTGTAGCCAAGTTTCCAATACAAATATGAAACAATGATAGGTAGATACTTGCTAAATGTTAAGAGTAAATCATACACAAAACTAAAACTGGAGCAGGAAGTTAATTTCATGTAAGAGCATTTTATCTTAGTTTCAAAATCTAAGTGCTTGTCATCTGTGCATGGTTATTAGATTTGTTATAGAGCCTTGAGTGCAAAACAACAGAAAAAATGAGTTTGTTTTTAATGAAATATTTGGTAAAAGGTCTGACATTTATTTACATGTCAGACAGTATTTCTAAAATTTGATTCAATTAAAATTCTAATTCTGGCTTTAAAAATGTCAGATAGCGAATCTGTTTCTGATTCCATTTCTCCTAAACTAAGACATACTGTAGTATCTACTTTTAGTCCCCAAAATTAAGTGACACCAACGTAAAGGGAGAATTTGAGGGAAACCTGTCTTTCCCCCAAGATCTATGGTGCTGAACTGAAAATCACAACCTATGACTGAGTGTTGTGAATTTTCTTGCTGAAGGATTTTGTAATTCCTAGTAGAGGCGAGAAAGCTGATATCCCAAAGAACTCTCCCCTAAAGGCTACAGTTAGGGTGTGAAGTCCGTGAGCAGGAGAAGAAAGAATTCTCACAGTAATTAGAATATACAAAAGCAAAAGTAAAAGTTTATTTATTTTCCTGAGAAAGAAAGAAAGAGAGAAAAAAAGAAAGAAAGAAAGGAAGGAAGGAAGGAACTAGGTCGGTAGGTAGACAGGGAGGGAGGGAGGGAAGCAAGGAAGGAAGGAAGAGTGGCCACAACACACAGAGAGAAGAAATAAATGCTGGGCGGGGAGGAAAGTTGCTTGGTCCTTTTAAAGGGTAGAAATGGCTTTTTTTTTCTGCCACAGGGGATTGATAACAAAAGCGGCTGTGAAGCTGCTGTGTTGGCTTTTTCTGTTTCTCACGAAGTAGATTGACAGTAGAAATCAGTTTCTTCTTTCTTTCTTGGTAGTGGGAGGCACCTGGTACTGTCTCTTCTTGAGGAAGCAGGGGAAGTTTGTGCTCCTACCATCCACTCAGGAATTTTTCAAGGCTGAGAAAGAACTCAGAGATAAGTTAGGCCACATTGTTTTAATTAAACAAAGGGTAGTTGTGTTGTGAGTTTATTCCTCTTACTTTCTGTTTGATAATTTAATTTCCTCTGTTAGATAGGTTATTATTAGTAAGACACCTTTCAGCTACAAAAGTCAACCAGCTAGTAAGTGGCAGGGAACCGATGGGGTCCTGCTGCCACACTGATGGAAGGAATTCGTGACATGGGGTCATCTGTAAGCTCTCTTTGCAAGGTAGATAAATACACAATTTAAAGGCTACAATGAAAGCTATTATCCATGCGGTATTAACAATTTCTTGAAATTTGAGAACTATAGACAGAATACATAAATATCATAATTACACAAAAAAGAAATGTGCTACAAGGTAGCCCTTTTTCATGCTTTCTCCTATCTTCGACGGTAAGAAAAACCACGAGAGTTGCTTTTAAAGAATTTTTATTAAAACCGAATTGTATAATATACACAAAGGTTTATGTGAAGCTGACCACAGAAGAATGTGACAAGGAGTGTTGCCGACTTCGTACGACAGTGAGTTAATATTTGCCAATTCTGAGCGAAAGGAACAGGCATATTATTTTATTCTCTACTCTTTTCTGCATCGATAAATCCAAAAAATTAAACATAAACACTGGAGTAATTAAAGGATTGTTTCCTGTGCGGGAAAGGGTAAATCCACGGAAGACAAAGGAACGCAGAAACTGACCTAACCACTTTCGGGGAATCCCCGGGCCACCGAGCGGCCCAGACCCACGAAAGCCACAGCCCCGCCGGGACGTGAACCGGCCGCGCCAGCGCCGCACGCGCCCCGAGGCTCCGCCCTAGACCACATCCCGGGCTCTGGCTCCGCCCCGAGGCCCTATTCTCGAGGCCCAGTGCACAGCGCACCGATCCACTAGCACAAAAAAGGCCCAGCCGCCCGTCGCGGAGTAGCGGGTCCAGCTTGGCACCAGTAAGCACCCGTGGAAGGGAAGACCCCAGGGAAGGGAAAACCCCAGCTTGGCGACGTCCGAGAGCGTCGAGGGACAGAGCGCAGAGCTACCCCGTCACCCCACCAGGAGGCCCCAGCGCGCCGGACGGGCCTGTCCCTACGCCTGCGCCTTGGCCGCTGCCACACTGCGCCTGCGCAGCGCCGTCCTCATCTCCCCCTTCCCTTCGAGCGACGGCGTGTTCCGGTCAGTTCGCACTGACGCCTCTCGGACTGCCCAGCGTGGAAGCCGTGCTCCCCCACAGTTTTACGCCGGCAGAGAAGCCAGTCCTCAGGTCGCCTCTTCCCAGTGTCTGTATCTGAGCCACAGGAGCCTCTGCCTTCCTCGGCCCCACCACCCCTCCCGCCCCGGCTCCCTGGCCTCTTGGTTCTCACATGGTCCACGTCGACCCTCGCTTCCGGGCTTTGCGCGTGCGCAGAAGCTGCCTTTCGCCCTTCCGCTCTCCCAGTGACTGCGGACCCGCGTTTCTGGGCCCTCCGCTCTGCGCGTGCGCAAGAGTCTGCCCGCTCGCCTCCTGTCTTCCGCGGGCGCGCTCTGGGGGCGCGCGGACGGATCTCTGCCGGTGATAAGCACCCACGCAGTCACGAAACGCTTGTTTTACTTTTAGCATAAGTTTTCCTCTTTAACAAGGAAGTCACAACAATTAAGTTTTTAAGTAAATAATAATCGTTCTTGTACGTACTTGGGTACATTCATCCTTTTCAATTTCCTGGAGCCCGGGTGCCCCCGGGTCCCCTCTGGTCCGTTCGGTGCCAAACCGGGGTCTCCCCGCAGCTTTTGGCGGGGCTGGAGCGCCGGCTACCGCTCCTCGGGAGCTTCACTAGAAGGCTGGGGGCAGTTCTTCGCGGACGGGAGGCAGGCCCTGGGCTGTGGACTCGGCCATCCGGGTGGCGGACGGGGGAGGAGGGGATGCCCCGTGTCCGGAGTGAGCCGCGGTGTGGACTGCGCCCCTCCACCCCTCCCTGAGACCCTGAGCTCCGCGGGGCAGGCTGAAGCCGGTGCACGTGCTCCACGACCACCTCCCAGACACTGGGTGGAATGAATGTGATCAGGTGTCAGGTGGGTCGGCCCCCCAGGGTTGGGGTGAGGAATTGATCGGGTATCAGGTGGTTGGACCCCCAGCGTGGGGTGCTGCGCAGAATGGATCAGGTGTGTGTGAGGAGGAGGGGGATTTCCACTAAACTGACTCAGTATGATTCTTGCTAAAACTGAAGGAAACCAGACAAGGTCAGGGACTAGCCTCACTCAAGTGCCATCAAAGGGGAGTCTTTGTTGTCTCTCCCGAGGCAGGAATGATATATTCGTGAAAACCGGGGAAGGCCTGGGTCAAGGAATCTGGCCCAAGCCTACAGCCCGGTGTTTGAAGTGAGAATGGGCCGGGAGGGAGGGAGGGAGGCCCAGCAGGAAGGGGGCACCTGGGTCTGCAGAATGGATGGAGCCTGCCAGTCTGCGCAGGGCCACGTGGGCAGGTTTAAACGTGTCCTCATTACAGATGTGGGCAAGGTCAGACCAGGATAGATAAGTCCCAAACCCAGAAGATAGCCTGGAATTTGTATTATAAGTTTCTTTTCCATATATTTCTGCCTGATCTGCCTCTTTTTCTTAAAAATGGATTACAGCATGGCAATTATGGTTCATCAAGATTTTAGTGCACTGCGATTTTATTGGCTAATTAGAATTAATTATAATTCTGGGATATTTAACATGTCGTTATGCAATTTCCACTGTTGCAAGAGAAGGAAGTCCAAGTGACCTGTTCATCATCTGTACGTATAATGGGCTTTTGAGAGGTGGCCCTGGCAGAAGGCCCACCTTGGACCTGCTTCCTCCCATCCTCCACTCTGGGCAACAGAGAGGCTCTCAGAGGCCAGGGAGTGAGGACAGGCAGAGTGGAGCATCCCGCAGACCCTCCAGTGTGGCCCTTTTGAGATTCACCGGCCTCCACATCTCTTGGGGCCAGAAACCATCAAAGTACCACGAACTACCAAAAAAGTGCAATATCCTGGGCCTAATAATAGCAGAGCTGTTCTCACCCTGGTCTGAGGGGTTGCCGGGGTGGGGGGTTCTTGATGGGTTCTGGCAGGAGAGTCTCATGGAGAGAGTCACGTTGAAAGAGGCTGCGACCTTCCCTGAGGCCCTGAGAGAGACTGAGATGACCCTGTAGGAGAACAAAACCTTGACCTCACCCTCCTGCTCCCTGCCAGTCCCTGCCAGGGGTCCCCAGTGGCAAAACAGAACTGGAAGCCCACCAAGGACCAGTGTCCCTTGCTGAGAGCAGCCAGGGCTGTCCACAGAGACGTCTCCTCTCCTGGTCATCACTCGGCTACTGTTCGGCCGTACCCAGGTTAGGGTTAGGGTTGGAGCAGGCCACAGTGGAAGTGTTTGCACTGAAGACCTTGGCAAAGGCTACAAATTGGGGCTTGCCTTACTGCTTTTTTTGATTGTCTAGACTTAGGAAAATGATGGAGAAAATGTGAATAATGCAGATTAAGCTTGAAAGTGTTGAAGCCATTACACTATGAATAGCATACAAAAAAATTAAGGAAATAGTCTTCGAGCTTTTAAAAACAGTTATCCAATTCAGCAAAAACGTCATTGACAAAGAAGAGACGATCAGACTGATGTCTCTGTTATTATTATTATTATTATTTTTTGTCTTGCTACTACAGATAAAAACATCCGTCCATGTTTGTGTGGGAACTACCTCCCTGGTCAAACACAGCCATAGGTTCCCTGTGGATAGAAGAGTTGGCCAAAAATCAACTAAAGTATTCTGTGAGAATCAACTGGTCACATGGAATTTATGAAAAAGAGTATTGTATATTTTATTATTTGTAAACTCTGTTCTACAGATACTTTATTTTGCTAAAATTTATAATAAACTTATCCATGTATATACATGCATATATTTTTGTTTCTGCAATCTGGCTATTAATTGTTTACATTATAGCCATTGTTTATAAATGTTTAAATTATAACCGCATGCTATTTTTACCCCATAGGTAAAATTTTTTATTAAATCAAATTCTTGCAGTTTTTGTATTTGCAGTTATACAAATTTCAGATACCGTTATGTTCAGTTGGTTTCTAAGGAGATGTACTTCATCATGCACCTAGATTTGCAGTTTTGGAGATTTTCAGTGATTATATTTAACTCTTATTCCAATTGTGGCAAATCGTTGATTTATTCAACAGACGCCCCCGTGGGCTTTTCTGAGCACCTCCTGGCAAAGCGTGTCGCCCTTGGGAGAGTAGAGCTGGCGGGAATCCTGGGCCCACCCTGCCCCACCCCAAGTACTTACAGAAGGGCCAGAGGGTTGGCCCTAAGTTAATGCCACTGGTTTGCATATATAAAATCAAGGTAAGGGAGATTGATAAAACCAAATGTCTTAATTTAATAAAAAGTATTTTCATTTCATTTTTTTAAATGTACAATTAACCTGAAGGCTTCTTGTAAAACCATCTTGTTTGAAGCCTTAGATCAAAGCTCCCCCGCATTTGGACAGGTGACGATGTGCCTCTCCAGCAGGCTGCCCTGGCTAGGTTAGGATTAGGGTTAGGGTTACGATTAGGCTAGGTGCCGGTGAGGTTTGGGATCTGCCCTTAACATTGTGTGTCCCGCTGATGTCCTCTGATTCTCTTTGCTCTGATGGAGGTCTTTTGCTGTGTACCAAGTGGCATTTTCTGGGCTTGAGAGTCAGTCTCTCTCAGTGATCAAGTGTGTGCTCTGGGAATGTCTCTCTTCCTGGTGTGAGGCTGTGAGTTGTCTCTTCTAACACTGCTCTTTGATGGGGCCTGGTGGGGCTCAAACACCAAGGCTGGACACACAGCCCTGTAGACACCTGCTTGGGGATAGCAGGGAGGGACAGCTTCTCTGTCAACCTCTCCCTGGCTCCTCTTTTATCAATGGAGATTTGATGGAAGGTTCAAGGTTTTGATTCTCAGCAAGAATCTTGGGTACGGATATTAAACATGGGTGACCAAGAGTGGCCACTCTTACATAGTAGATTTTATCTTCATGAAGATGTGGTCTGCACCAGAATCACTGGGGACATGTGACAAAGAATGCAGATTCCTGGGACCTGCCTGAACCTACTGAATAGAATCCTTGCTGGGGGTTGGGGACTGCAGTCTGCCTTTAACAAGCTCTCTTAGTGAGTCCCAAGTATTAATATATTCAAATCGAGTGCCAAAGGCGTTTGCCTAGTGGTTGAGGCCACTGGAGGTCATTGAGGCTGTGCCTGTTCCTAGCTGGGTGACCCTGGGCAAGTCAACTCCTAACATTGAAGCCGCAACTTTCTCTGTTTTAAAGGAGAATAATCTCCCTTACACGGTATAGAAGTAAATATCCTTTTGGTTCCAAGTAATAAAAACCGAGGCCAAACTAAATTAGACAAAATGAAAGTTAAACATAGTAAAGATTATATTGCACCAGACAGATGGAAAAAGAGACGCAAACAGGTTGCTGGATCCTGCCTCCCCCCGGGTCCTCTGGGGCCTGGAGGACGTGTCCTGGGGTCCCATTCATGGATCTGCATGGCACCGGCTACTTCTAGGATCCAGAGACCTGGGCATGAAGCTGGAGCAAAGCAGAGATAGCCCCTCCTGGTGTCCACACTCACGCTCAATTCTAACAGCGCTGGGGGCGGGGGCGGGGGCGGGGGTCTGTCCCCGCTGGATTTGAAGGCCTGAGCAGTGTGGCAGAGACCTACGCAAAGGGTGTGCCCGGCACCTTCCCTACAGCCCACGGGGAAGGTCATGCTGGGCTGGAGAAGGACCACAGAGCAACATTTTATCTTCCAAATAAAAATAAAAAACTCCTGGTCTCTGTTTACCAGGTAGATAAAGAAATCATAGTTATCAAGGCAGCAAAGTGTTCATTAAACTCCCTGCAAGGTGTATATTTAACGTGTCTGAACGTTCCTTGATGGAAGCATTTTCAAGGGCACTTCGCTCAGCGGCTGTTTTCGTTGGCTTCCTGCGTGGGAACCTAACATTTACCTTGAGGAAAGGTCAGAGGCACATGTCTGCATGGACGTTGAAGGAGAACCTCAGTGGCAGCAGGAACCGCTCCCTGGTAGACTGAGAAGCTCTCTTTGCAGCAGTGTCCAGACAGCACCTCTGCGGACAGCAGCTCTGGTACCTGGGCAGAGCCCCTCACCTGGCTGGAGGTAGGAGTGAGGGTTGCCATCCCAGGGGGCCAAGGCTGGGCCACCCCAGCATCTTGTTTCGCTGGCATCCATCTCAGTTTTTAGGAAGGCAAGTTTCTTGGGGGCTCAGAAAATGAATTTCATTGTCACTGGCCCATCCACAGGGTAACACTCATTCAAGTTGTCACCAGCCTGGACTTCTCCTGGTGGCCTGGGTCCATGTGCAGAACCCCTAACTGTGTGTTTTGTTTCTTTCCTATGTCCTCTGGGCAGCTACTGCTGCACATGGAGACTGGAGCTTCTTGACACACGTGTCCTGCACGTATGTGGGTGACAGTGTCTCCTTGACTCAAGGTGCAAGTCCTGGGGGACCTGGGTCTCCAGGGCGCAGGTGAGGTGAGCGTATAGTTCTGTGGTCAGTGAGCGGTTAGTTCTTATGTAGCCATCTGAGTAGAATCGTAAGACTGCGTGGTCGGTTTTCTTAGAGAAAACTGCTTCCGCATGCTGGTAAGTACCACTGTTGAGTTTCTGAGCCATGAGGTTAATTTGTGAAGGAATTCTCAGCTCCCAGAGCCTGGCAGACACAGGTCACCTGAAGCTTTTGCCTGTGACCTAACTCCCCTGTGTCCAGACCGATCTGCTTCTCTAAGGGGATGGGGGAGACCAAGGCTGGATACTGCTTCTGGGCAGGTGCCAAGTGCCCTCTGTCCCCTCCTTCTCCTCGGACCCACCCTCTCATGGGAGGGGACGTTCCAGCTGGGGAAGATGGCCTCCTGGGCTCACCTCCGGCCACTGCTGTGACCATTGTGTGCCTGATGCCACCAGGGTTTGCCCCCCTTGGCAGGTTTCTCACGAACCAGCAGGGGGTTCCGCAGCATCACCTGGGGGTGTGGCATGGGAGGCTAAGCAAAGCTTCTCACCTGCAGCAGGTGTGATCTAGCCCAGAGGGCACAGCCAATGGTTTTCATCTCAGAACAAACTCACATACCGGAAATCTTGAGGGCATCCTAAAAAGGGTTAACTCAAACCCACAGGTCCTCACTCCTCCCATGCAACACTGTGCTGCTTTGGCATAGAAATATTTACAGCGAAGTTCCTGTGAGATCCTGCAAATACACGACTATTTTTGATAACCGTTCTGCAAAGTCTCTTCCTGAAACCAGAGCGAGTTGTACCCTCGTCTGCAAATCACATCTCACCGCCAGCTTCACACCATCTGCTGAGCTCAGGGTGTTGTCTCGCAGGCTTGGCTGCCACTAAACTCCCCAGGGTGCAGTACAAACATGGTTTGCACATCCGCCTGTCTTGGCAGCCACGTGGGAAGGTTCCCACCACGTCGGTGAGGTCAGGGTCTATGGCTGGGCCAAGGGGAGCTGCGATGCCCAGGGAAGGCACTTGGTGGGTTTGCTGAGCAAATCCAACCAGTCTTTATGGAACAAGCGTCACACCTATGGGTCCAAGGTCCCTCCTGCCACCTTCTTGACCTGTGGGGCTAACACTTAGGTTGACCTGGACTCTAAGCAGCCAGCCATGGGACTGGGACTGTGCTCTTTGGTGAGCAAACCGCTGAGGGGACAGCTCCCTGCTACGGTCTCCTGGGACCCCCGTTCTCTCAAGACAACCATGTCTGCGGACTTACCAAGAGCTCTGCTGGCAGCTCAGCATCCATGGGCATCACGTGACCACAGAATCCCACATTTCTTGTCCTGTTAATGACTTTCACCCACCGTATCTCCACGGAGGCAGCCACTTGTGGCGCATGCCCAGCTGCATGGCAAAATCAATGGGGTTGGACCAGTTCCTCAATCTGACAGCCACAGACGTCAGATCAGTGTCACCCTCTGTGATTGGCCTCACTTTTCCCTGGTCTGTGATGCTGGAGAGAGATTAAGGCATCTCTACCCTCACTGAAGGCTCAGGCGGCCAGAAAGTTTGAGCCTCCCAGCAGCACACAGCGAGGGCTGGCCAAGGAAACAGCGTTGCCCAGTTCTAGGGGCCCCACGTGTGGCCAGGGACACTCCCTCACCAGTCTGTGCTTGAGAACTGTGTGTCCATGTCTCCACTCAGTGAGCACCTGCTCAGCGCAGGCCACGTGCCAGTGCTGGGACCCTGCAAGTTCAACATGGTCTAGTGTCCAAGTCCTGGTGAGGGAGGCAGGAAATGCTGGTCTGCGGAAGTAACCTTCAGACCGAGGCTTGAAGGGCGAATGGGGGTCAGGGAGGGGCGTGTCCTGGCCTTTTAGCAGGGACTAGACAGTCTCCATCTCTGTGGGCTGCTGGTGCAAGAATGCCGCCCTGCAAGTACACAAACACAGTGGCTCCTGTGATCGAGTGCGGGCCTCTTGCTCGCAGGTGTGTGCATCTGAAGGGGCTGGCTCGAGGCTGGTCCCCTCAGCCTGCTGGGCCCCTGGCTACATCCTCCCAGGGAAGCGGCCGAATCCCTCAAACACATTGCCAGGCCCTGCTGACGTCACACCTACCCACATACAAATGGCCAAAGCCCACCTCAGTGGGGTGGAGGAGCACGTCCCTTCCACGGACAGGGCTGATGTCTGCTGGGCATCACTCGTGTCTGCCCCAGTCTCTGAGCTGCGGTCTCAGCCCAGCACCTGCCCCACTGTGTGCATGGCAGAAAGCCCTCTGCTCCGGCCCCTTTGTCTCTGAGATGACATCCAGGTGTCTTGAGCTCCACTTGCCCCACACTCCTGCATAGTGCTGACCGGACACTGTTTCTCTTCCTGTCTCCACCTGGAAATGTCCTGCTGACCCTTCAGTGTGTCTGAGAAGGGGACAAGCCCACCCCGAGCCTCTGTCTTGGAGACGAAGTTCCACCCCGTTGCCAAGGAGGTGCCCAGACGTCGGTGGAACTGGCCGTGGCTGGGGCTTCTGTGGCGTCAGATCAGCTGGAGAGTAGCCTCAGGTGCCACCGCAGGGCAGAGCCGTTTCTCACGTCTCAGGGAAGCAGGCGGCTTGTCGTGAGGCTCTGGCAACTGAACAGGTGGTCAGTGGGTGCCAGGAATCAGGGCTTTCTCACAAATTAGAAACCTGATTGCAAAGAAAAGACAAAACCATGGAATTAAATATGTAGTTTAATTTACAGAGCTGGGATTAGATTTGCCCAGGATTTTAAAATGATGTCACGTACTGCCTGTGATCCTCCACTGGATGGGTGGGTGGTTGGGGCGAGTGGCAATTGTGGTTGTCATGTCATTGCTGCTGACCTCCACAAAGCCACCAGGCCTCAAATCATGGGGGGTCTAGAGGCTCCCCACCTGCTGGGCAGTAAACCAGGGCTGGCACGGAGCAAACCTTCTCCAGGAAATCTTCGTGCCAAGCATTGGTAGGATGCTGAATGTAATGTGGAAATGTGTCTCTCCAGGAAGGTGTGCGTTTTTATTTTAAAACATTAAAAAAACATAGACCAATCTATTGAGTGAAAAAATTTACGGTTCCCGAGCTCCGGATGGAAATTGGATTTGGAAGCACAGCCATGGAACTTACACTCGGTTAGGTCCAGGAGCAGGGTTAGGCCCTTGGAGCCCCTGAAACCCCTGCTCGTGTCAGAGAATAAAACACAAAGCCGCCATGCCCCAAATTGAGGTTGGTGGCACAGACAGATCATGGCATCAAAAATAATAAATTGGGCACAAAGGGGGCTGCTATTCAGAGAGCAGTAGCATGGGCCCCCGAGGTTCAGAGCCTGGGCTGAGCGAGAGGCTGCAGGTGGCTGGGATTTCTGGAGGGCCGAAGGGCCGAAGCTCCTTACCTGCCTAGCAGTGCACCTGTTCAGACTGTGTCTCCGGATTACCTGGGCTCTGGAAATTAAAGGAAGGCTGAAGAAATGTGTTTTTCGAAATCTTTATTTTTTTAAAATTTATTTCTAATTTTTTTAGAGACAGGGTCTCACTCTGCTGCCCAAGCTGGAGTGCAGTGGTGTGATTGGAAGCTCACTGAAGCTTCCAATTCCTGGGCTCAAGCGATCCTCCTGCCTCAGCCTCCCCAGTAGCTG
>RJWJ010039880.1:0-14248 GCA_004363605.1 Indri indri | reverse complement strand
CTACAGGCATGCGCCACCATGCCCGGCTAATTTTTTCTATATATATTTTTAGCTGTCCAATTAATTTCTTTCTATTTTTGGTAGAGACAGGGTCTCGCTCTTGCTCAGGCTGGTCTCGAACTCCTGAGCTCAGAACGATCCGCCCGCCTCGGCCTCCCAGAGTGCTAGGATTACAGGCGTGAGCCACCGCGCCCGGCCTTATAATAAGATTCTTAAAGGGTTTGATTGGATTTTTTAAAATGGGGTTTTGAGACACTTTATATGTATAATTTAGGACCCATAAAAGTATAAGATTGTCAAACCAGGAAATTGAGTTCCAGAAAAATGCAATTAATTGTTCCAGGATCCATATTTGCTGTGAGCAGCTGAGTTCAGTTATCCTTTTGTGTTTTCCACGGATCCTCAGAGCTTTGACTTTGTATAGGACTGATAAATTCCTCTTTGTGTAGGACCCAGAATCCATATATGTGTTTAATGTACAGTATAAGCCATCGAATAGTTATCTTCTCAGTGTATTATAGACCTACATTTTAATTGGTGAACCAAAAAATTAAAGGCTGGATGTGCTATTCTCAGTTCCTTGAGTCATCTAGTCTTTTAAGTAGAAGTATTATAGGATTTTAAAAGTGAAATGTACCTTACAAATCATGCAAGTGCACTCCACTTTTCCTACAGATGAGAAATTGGGGTTTCAAGAGACAGAATTATCCAATAATAATATAATTTATTGGCGTAGCTACTATACGTCAGTCCTTATCTTTTCCATGCATTATTTCATTTAATTTTGTCAAGAACCTTGTGGTGAAGGTATTATTATTTTCATTTTACAGATGAAGAAATTGGGCAAGTGACTCAGGGAGCTTGAATAACTTGCCCAAGTTCACATAGCTGGTTAGGGACAGCTATGTCTCAAATGCAGGTTTCCTGATTTTGCATTCTAGAGTTCTCTATCCCAATGTAGGTAGTTACATTTGAATTTTTATGTATGTATAATCATCGTTCGTCTAAAAAACTCCTGAAGTTTCATTTCTTTGTGTAACTTACTGTAATTTTATCTTACCTTTATAAAGAAAGAATCTGTGGAACTTGCGTTAAAACTCTTGGATGAAGATGAAATTAGAGGCTACAAGTTACATGTCGAGGTGGCAAAGTTTCAACTGAAGGGGGAATATGATGCCTCAAAGAAGAAGAAGAAGTGCAAAGACTATAAGAAGAAGCTGTCTCTGCAACAAAAGTATGTAATTTTTTTCCTTTTTGAAAGGTTTCATATAAATACCCTAGAGCATATTTTTGGTAGTAGCTGTATAGTTTTATTTCATCAAATGTGCATACAAATTATTTTAAAAGAATTTCGTTAGATCATCACGCACCTTTAGTAATCTATACAGTGGGATGATTTGGCAGTGGTGGGGTTTTAGGTTTTCTAGAACGTTTATTTGTAATATAACAGAGACTTAAATGAGATAAGAGTAGCTATCTCTTTGGAAAATGTTGAACATAAAATTAAATAGTATAGTTTAGGCTTATATTCCAGAACCATCAGTTTATCTTCTGTGTGGCTTGAAATCAGCCATACCAGGAGCTAAATTTTTATATACAGGTTTGTTGTAGGAATTAGAAATGATAGGTTTTATCATTATATTTACCGTGTAGTTTTATGTAGTATGTATATATATAATGTCAAATTTTATTATTCTATTTGTTTAATATACTGTGAAGTGTGCTAGTTTTTAAGAAATTAGCCAAACTGATAATACTTGTATCAGAGTGAATTCTAATAATACTTCTAACATTATGCTTACACTAATGATAAAATGATCATAAAAGCATTTAGTTGTGATGGCCCATTGTTTTTACAAGAGTAGTTAAAATTGATAACCACAAATTTTGTAAACAATATCAGTAAAATTTATGATTGTAACAAATAGTGAGTACTTTTACATATTTCAGTGCAACTTGTTCTTTATAATGATAAAGTGCCTAAAAACCAATATAATTTAAAAATGTTTTTTCGCCCTCAAAGTGTATCTTCCTAGAGAGTCATAAGTACTAAATAATTAGCAATTTTCCAAGTGTCTCATTGGAATGTTTGTATAATCAGACAACATTTGCTCTGAAAAAAAAATACATTCTGGAGATTTCAGTTACTAGGACCATTTTTTCCCTGCCCATTATTTTTATTTCAAAAACTTCTCTGAGTAGAACTGTGAAATACAGATTATTGTTTTGGAATCACATAATTATCATTATTAAATAGTCAATAAAGTATTCTATGAACAGCTCATTTTTTCACTCTCTGACAAGTCTGAAACAAAATTTACAGTTTGTTGTTCCTGCTTCATTGCATTAGGCAGCTGGATTGGAGACCTGAGAGGAGAGCTGGACCATCCCGGATGCGCCACGAGCGAGTTGTCATCATCAAAAATATGTTTCATCCTATGGACTTTGAGGTAGGAAGTGGTGTGCTTACTGATAGCAATGCTGATAGACTTTCTTTCAAGGGAGCCTAAAGCTCGCCTCACCCCATCTTTGTCATGTCACCTCCTACTGGTTTGTGTAGTAAGCAGTTAAGGCAGGAAAATGGAGCCAAGAAATAATCTAAAAGTTTTTTGGATTTCCCTTCCCATATTTTAGCCCAGTGTTCTTTTGAATTGTATCCCAGATAAGACTGTTTAATACTCGTACTGTAGGCCCCAAATAGCAGCTACTTGGTGTGGGAAACCATTTAAAACTATCATCATTAAAAGATTTATGGGAACTGCCTGTGGATTTTGAGTGCAGTTCAACAAGCATGGGCCGATTTTGGTGGAGAGTACCAGCTTCACACTTGCAAATGAAAACGTCACTTTGGTACTAAAAGTTTGATCCTTTAAAAAGCTTTAATGAAATACAGCCCCTGATGTATAAATAGTTAGGGGTTATTTTTCAGGACCTAATTTTTTTTTATTTCAGCATATTATGGGGGTACAAATGTTTAGGTTACGTATATTGCCCTTCACCCCCCCCCGCCCCCAGTCAGAGCTTCAAGGGTGTCCATCCCCCAGACGGTGTGCATCGCACTCATTACGTATGTATATACCCATCCCTTCCTCCCCCCTCCCATCTGCCTGACCCGATAAATATTATTCCTATATGTGCACTTAGGTGTCGATCAGTGAAACCAATTTGCTGGTGAGTACATGTGGTGCTTATTTTTCCATTCTTAGGATACTTCACTTAGTAGAATGAGTTCCAGCTCTATCCAGGAAAATACAAGAGGTGCTATATCACCATTGTTTCTTATTGCTGAATAGTACTCCGTGGTATACATATACCACATTTTATTAATCCACTCATGTATTGATGGGCACTTGGGTTGTTTCCACATCTTTGCAATTGTGAATTGTGCTGCTATAAATATTTGAGTGCAGATGTCTTTTTTATAGAATGTCTTTTGTTCTTTTGGCTAGATGCCCAGTAATGGGATTGCTGGATCAAATGGTAATTCTACTTGTATCTCTTTAAGGTGTCTCCAAATTGCTTTCCACAGAGTTTGCACTAGTTCGCAGCCCCACCAGCAGTGTATGAGTGTTCCTGTCTCTCTGCATCCACGCCAATATTTATTGTTTTGGGACTTTTTGATAAAAGCCATTCTCACTGGAGATAAGTGATATCTCATTGTGGTTTTGATTTGCCTGATGATTAGAGATGTTGAACATTTTTTCATATGTTTCTTGGCCATTATTCTGTCTTCTTTTAAAAAGTTTCTGTTAATGTCCTTTGCCCACCTTTTGACAAGGTTGTTTGATTTTTTTCTTGCTGATTTTCCTGAGTTCTAAATAGATTCTAGTTATCAGCCCTTTATCAGATGTGTAGCATGTGAATATTTTTTCCCATTCTGGAGGTTGTCAGGACCTAATTTTTACAAAACTCTTTAGTGTCTATTAGGAGGACATTATAACACTTAGTGTCCATAGAAAATTCCAAGAACAGCAAATAAAAGTGAATAAGTATATCTATTATGTATCTATTTTTAAAAAGGATTTAAAAAAGAAAATGCATGGGACGGTTCCCCTCCCCACTACCAAAAGTGAATAAAGGAAGAAGAATGAGCTGCTAAAGAGGTTTAAGTAATACTGTCATCAAGGTACCTTGTGTTGCATTTTGCCTCTACTATCTCTGTCTGCTGGTGTAGACTGACATGATCATTAGTGGAAAAACAACTTTTTATTCTCTCCTTGGTTCAGAAATTAATGATAGCAAGTTATACATGAGAAAAAATGTTTATATTGTAAAATTCTAGGTTTACAAATTATCTAGTTGCAACCAATGCCCATTAGTGTCCCTTTTGTGCATTTAAACAGAGTGAAAATGGTAATATCATTTTAGTTCCCTTAGAGGGTCTCAAAAATGGACACTTGAGCTCCATCTCAGCAAATTCTGATGTGATCGGCTTTCCTGTGTACCTGCGGAGTCTGGGTATCTTTTGAGGTCATTGGGAAGATACATGTGGTTTATTTATAAGGTTGCTTGATGTTTCTTCTGACCTGAAATCTGGAAGAATGTTGAAATATAACAGGTATTTTTGACTTACAGTAATAATGAAGTATGTTTAAAAAACATACACACACACACCCCAGTGGCTTTTTGAAACACTGTCTATACCAGGTGGGACTTTAGAAGGAATGCATAGATGGGTCACAATATCTGGTCTACATATTAATACAACTCCAGAATTTCCTATGATTTATCACATTTTATCACCCTAGTACATAAGTGGTTTGTTTCTTAGGTGACATGTTTATTTCTGTGACTTCAGGCCTTTGATTCACACATTCCATACTCCTACCATTCAAATGTGAATGTAAATGCAAGCTTAATTCACAGCATTGGGAATCTCTACAAGTAGAAGTCTGTTGTGTAATTTTATCTGTTCTCGTTTCTACCTCCTGCCTTGGTCATTGAGATACCTTGAGTCTAACTATCACCCTTTGCAGACTTAGCTTTTCCTAGGTTAACAAATATGCTTCCCCCAAAAGGCAGATTTATTCTACCTTGACCCCTCCAAATTCCCTTCAGTGAATATTTTTAAAGATAGATGTTCTGTGTTTGCAAATTCCTGATTTTTTTTTTTTAAAGACTTCTCGATTTAGTATAAACTTTACCATGGAGTTAGAGAGTCTTTATATTACCCTGCTTGTTTCCTTCATGGCATTTATTATTATCTGAAATAATTTTATCTCCTCTACTAGAATGTGAGCTCCATGACAGCCAGTATTTGGTCTACCTTGTTTGCTGCCGTAGTCTCAGTGCACAGCATTGTGCCTGGCACACAGTAGGCCCTCAATATTTATACGGAGAAAAACTGAAAGAATGATTGAATAAAACCCCTGTTACTCACAAGCCAGAGTCTTTTCATTCACCCAATGGATAAAACATTTTTTTAACATGTTGTCAAACGAAGGCAAATTTTCTTTTAGATGCTTATGCCACAAAGGGTGGTAGGACACTCTGTCCTGGCAGTGGTAGCTTCAGAGTTCACAGGCAAAGAAATCCTTGGTGGTGTTATCCTTGTTTGCCCATCTGCCTGCTTATTTAAATTTAAATTAATGAAAATTTAATAACATTAAAAATTCAGTTCCACATGTGACTGGTAGCTACCATAATGGCTAATGCAGTTATACAACATTTCCATCATCACAGAAAGTTCTCCTGGACAGCAATGGTACAGACATTATGAAACTCTTGATAGAAGTCTTCAACAGGAAAACCTGCTTTGGGTTGCATGTCTTTGGGGAATGTTTGATTTGACGAAGACTCCATATGAACCCAAAGAACACACATCAGCATTGAGCTTTTTAGCGGGAAAAAAAAACTGAATTGTAGGTTGCCCTCAGGTGTCTGAAAAAAACCGGATTTTGGACGGTTGTGTATATTTTTATTCCAAACAGTTGACTGATGTTACAAGCAGCATACTTAAAAATACTCTCTGATATCAGGGTAAACATTGAAGGCTAATATTTTTAATGTAAACTTTAGAGGGTCTTCAGTATTTAATTCAAAGCCTTATTTAAAAATGCATTGCCAGGCTGGGCGCAGTGGCTCACGTCTGTAATCCTAGCTCTCTGGGAGGCCGAGGCAGGAGGATTGCTTGAGCACAGGAGTTCAACACCAGCCTGAGCAACAGTGAGACCCCATCTCTACCAAAAAGAAAAAGAGAGAGAGGAAAAAAAAAAGGGAATATAAAAATGCATTGCCTGGCAAATTTGAATACCAAGAGATGAAGAATCAAAATTCAGATGCAAAGTTGGGTTTCTTGTCATGTATACCTGCACTGTCCAGTAGAAATGTAATGTGAGCCACATGTAATTTAAATTTTTCTGTAGCCGCAATGAAAATATAACATGAAATGAGAAATTAATTTTAATAATGAATTTTATTTAGCCCAGTATATCCAAAATATTATAATTTCAACATGTAATGAATATAAAAATATTAATGAGCTATGTTACGCTGCTTTCTTTTTCCTTTGGTATTAAATCTTTAAAATCCTGTGTGCATTTCACACTTACAGCAGACCTCTATTTGGACTAGCCACATTTCAAGTGTTCAGGGGTCCCATGTGGTTAGTGGCCACTGTCTTGGGTGGCATAAGTTGAGATTGCAAGGAAATGAGAAACATGGTTTATTTCTTCCAGGGAAAAAAACACAAAATACCACCCAGGAAAAAAAAATTCCGAGAGTTGACTGCAAAAGGTTTTAGTGTATGAGTCTAGTTTTAGTCTCAGGTTACTTGCAAATTCTTGTCTTTAGAAAATTTCCATGTGTAGCTAGGTGGGTTAAAGAGTCTTTCTAAAGGAGGAGATCACTATCTTTAAGCTTCAGGATATTATACAACAGTGAAGATGTATTGGTTTTTCAAGTTGCTATAAATGAAAACAGGTCTGGGAAGACACGGCTAAGATTTAATAGCATATAAGAAAAGCACTGAGACATTGGTATAGAAATAAAGGTGATGCTTGCCACCCTCACCCATGGAATCACACTTAAATTAAAAATTTGTTAAATATTTTGAAGCAATTTGTGTTTGTTTTTGATACAATCCTGATGTTGGGTTATATGGTGAATAAAAGGTATTAGGAAGAGTTTATCAAATTCTGAAAAAGCTTTTATTGATTGCTAGCTATGTATAAAAGGCTGAGCTGTATTCTATAAAGTATCTGAAACTCGGTGAAACAAGGTTCTTGCCTTCTGAAAGCACATAGTCTAATTAGGAGCTAACCAGACATACACATCACCAAAAGCCACCAGATGACTTTACCACTCCCCTTTCTTCTCGGGTCTGATAATCCTATATGAAACAAATTGAATTCTCCAAAACTAAGTTTTAGAAGTAGGGAAGCCCACAGTTCTGCCAGCTACGTAGTTTTAGAAACCTCAGATTTATGCAAATGAGTAGAAAATCCTACTCATTTATATTTTTTACTTTAAATATGATTTCAGTAACTGCCTACCAGTTATTTATTTTTGCTTTTTGAAACACTTTAGAGGAAGAAAGGCACTTTTTTGTAGTTCCTCTTTTAGTTGGTGAGAAAAATAAAAGCCCGTAAGAAAGACAGATGCATTTAAGTGTTTTCTAGAAAGTATAAGTTGACTTCAGTAAAATTCATAGATAGGATATCTTCATTTATATTTGTATGTAGTTGAAATTCAAGTTGATAATGTAGCTTTTTCTGAGTCCTTTTTATGCATTGGGACTTGGAGAAAGATTTATTAATTCCCACAGGAAATCTTAAAACCTTTTGTTATTATGGAAAGGAGAGTCTAATAGACTCACAGTTACAGGAAAGCAACAGCTAAGAATGCATTTTATTGTATGCATAATAACAGCTCCTTATTCGTGTGGTTCTATTGCAATGTGGTAGGAGACAAGATGAACAGGAATCCTTGCAAGGTTTGCCCTGTGAGTTACGATGGAATTTTGGAAGCATGAAGAACAATCTTAGAACACTTAGTCAATGAAAGGAATATGTCTCTGTCCATTACAACATTTCTGTAAATAGAAATCTATCCAAAACACAAAGCAAAGGGCTCTCAGTGTGCCGATATGCCCATGTAGAACGCAGGAATTAGCAGTCTCTGTGCCACAAGACGTCGCCTGCCCGCCCTCCCTCCCTTCTCTGCCACTGTAGGCCCCTTCTCCTGCCTGCCATGCTTGTGTGTTTCCTCTGTCTTAAAGCAGGGCAGACCTGTAGTAGTAGCAGTGGCTGTCATAGTCTAGCTACATTTGATTTTGATTTTTTACATTTATGGACTGCAGACAAACATAACCAACCTTAAGTGAAACATTTTTTTTTGTTTGTTGGTTTGTCAGAGCAAGAAATTTGATTCTCGGAATTTACAGTTAAAGAAGGGGGCAAACCCATTTTAATCATGCGTATTTTTTCAGGATGATCCGTTGGTGCTGAATGAGATCAGAGAAGACCTTCGGGTAGAGTGTTCAAAGTTCGGACAAATTAAGAAGCTCCTTCTCTTTGATGTAAGTTCATGGCTTGGACAAATGAATCCTAAAGCAATCATTCTTCCAGCTTTAATAAGCTTTTACCAGATGTCAGTGTGGCCCTGAATTTTAGGTTAATGTTTTTATATAGGAGGTCTGCTATCTGGTGGTAATCATCTGTTAGCAATAATTGGATGAACGTGGCCCACACGTCACAGCTTTGATAGATTTGGTGTGCCTTGCTTATTTTCCTTCATCATCACTCTAGACTACCTGATCAGGTGAAAGAAGGTACAAGAAAAATGTGTGAAACCTTACGGTTCCCCATTTGCCCATGTTTTCCCTCTTTGTGAATTATTCTCCATATTTGGAGCAATCAAGAAAAGTATTCTCCTTTGTATTTCTCCTTCTCACCCTTTTTTTTACTTCCAGAATTGACACACAGTAATGAGTCACCATTTATTGCTTGTGTACTACAAGCTATGTTACATGTTATCTCATTTAATCTTCACAATGCTTTGAGGCAGGTAATTATTATTATACCCATTTTACAAATGATTAAGTTGAAACTTCGAAATTGAGCACCTTGCCCAAGGTTGTTCAGCTGGTAACTGACAGAGCCCGGATTTAATCCCAGGGCGATCTGACTTCAGAGTTCATACTCTAACAATTATACTGTCTTGCTTCTCATTAGACAGTGATGTCAGCAGAAACATTTCCTAGGACACCGTGCTTGGTTCTTGCTAGATAAGATTAAAAGAAGCAGCTGACTGCATGTCACTGGCTGGGATAAAAGGGAACAAAGACTTCGTACATAAATCCTTTTAGTATCAGAGAGAACACTACAACTTACCTACTTTGTCAAATGTATGTTTTTTTATTTTTAATCTTATCGTTCATTTCTTTTTTTCTTCCTGTTCTAGAGGCACCCAGATGGTGTGGCCTCTGTGTCCTTTCGGGATCCAGAGGAAGCTGATTATTGTATTCAAACTCTCGATGGAAGATGGTTTGGTGGCCGTCAAATCACTGCTCAAGCGTGGGATGGAACTACAGATTATCAGGTAAATTCTGCAACTGTCAAGGCACGTGAATTGTTTCATTACCAATGAAGACTGACCTAACTTTAAGTCCCTCAGATTTAAGTTTGGGGTTCAGTTTAATCTTTTTCATGTAACAATACTTTGCATTCAGAGGCTAGAAAGAGAAATGTTTCAGTCTTTCAGTTGATAAATCTGAACTTTTGAGGTGCTTAGAATAGTGATAAGAAAAGAACACATTAAAACATTTCTTTTCCTTTCCATGTTATCAAGTACAGATAGAGCTCAAACATTAACTTTCTAAAGAAATGGAATAATTCTGCAGTACTGTGGTATTTGGCCTTTACTTAAATGATCTTATTTAAGGTCAACTCTAGTAAATCAAGATGTAAAATTTTGAAATCTGAAAACAGGGAATTGATTTGATTTCCTGAAATGAGATGCCTTATAAAATCAAGGTACTTTCATCGGTATTAGAAATGCTCAGAAAGTTGTGACTTCTTTTTGCCTAAAACTTACGTTGATAGCAGTTTTCATTTATCCACAGGTGGAGGAGACCTCAAGAGAAAGAGAAGAAAGGCTGAGAGGATGGGAGGCTTTCCTCAATGCTCCTGAGAACAACAGAGGCCTTCGGCGTTCAGATTCCGTCTGTGCTTCAGAAAGGGCCGGGCCTTCTAGAGTAAGGCATTTTTCAGAGCACCCTAGCACGTCCAAAATGAACGCTCAAGAGGCTGCAACTGGAATGGCATTTGAAGAACCTATAGATGAGAAGAAGTTTGAAAAGACAGAAGATGGGGGAGAATTTGAAGAAGTTGCTTGTGAAAAAGCTGCTAAAGAAGGTGGCCCTGAAAAAGAGGCTGAAGAAGGCTGCCCCGAAAAAGAATCTGAAGAGGGCTGCCCTGGAAGAGAGTCTGAAGGAGGGCATGCCAAGAGAGAGCGTGAAGAAGGCTACCCCCAAAAGGAGTCAAAAGAGAATGGCCCCGAAAGAGAACCTAAAAAGAAGAAGCTCAAAAGTGATTATGAAGAGAATGGCCTTGCAAAAAAATCTGAAGAAGATGACCCCGACAAGGAGCCTGACGAGGAAGATGGCCCCAAAAAAGAGTCTGAAGAGGATGACTCAGAGAGAGAGTCTGACGAAGACTGCTCTGAAAAACAGTCTGAAGATGGCTCCAAAAAAGAATTTGAAGAAAACGGTCTCGAGAAAGATTTTGACAAGGATGGCTCTGAAAAAGAGTTGCATGACGATGTTCTTGACAAAGAGTTAGAAGAAAATGACTCTGAAAACTCCGAATTTGAAGATGATGGCTCTGAAAAAGTGTTAGATGAGGAAGGCTTTGAGAGAGAGTTTGGCGAAGATTCAGGTGAAAACGAAGAAGATGCCTATGAAAAAGTATTTGATGATGAGTCTGATGAAAAAGAGGATGAAGGAGATGCCGATGAGAAAGGGCTTGAAGACGCTGATGAAAAGGAGGAAGATAATGATGAAGATGAAAAGCTGTTTGAAGAATCAGACGACAAGGAATATGAAGAAGATGCAGATGGAAAGGAGGATGACGCAGATGAAAAGTTGTTCGAAGATGATGATTCCGACGAAAAGTTGTTTGATGAGGAGGATTCTGATGACAAGTTGTTCGACGATTCTGATGAGAGAGGGACTTTGGGTGGTTTGGGGAGTGCTAAGGAAGAAGGGCCCCTGTCCACAGGCAGCAGCTTTATGCTCAGTAGTGATGATGATGATATTTAATCCCTTAAACTTGCTTTTTAGGGAGAGTCCTCCATCTACATTTGCCTGTGCTTCAGGGTAATTAGTAGTGTTACATGAACATACACATAGTGATAGGATGCTATCAGATTAATACATTGAAGTTTTTTCATTGTTACCTGTATCTAATGGTTTTAAATATATGTTAATTGGCTGTTCAGTTAAAATTAGTTATAATGCAAGTAAACTGGATATTTGTCTTTTTGTCAGATTTGTTAAATGCATGCAGAATAATATTTTTCAAAGTATTCTG
Organism: Indri indri; assembly: GCA_004363605.1. Classification (NCBI taxonomy): domain Eukaryota; kingdom Metazoa; phylum Chordata; class Mammalia; order Primates; family Indriidae; genus Indri; species Indri indri. The sequence continues at coordinate 2,717 of RJWJ010039880.1, read as the reverse complement.
ATTGAAGTTTGTGATATTCAACAATAAAAAGTTGGTAATATGCAGAAACAGAAAATTGGACTTGAGTTAAATTACTTTTTAAATTCATGCTGTTGCTTTATTCATGCTAAAGGTTGGTTTTTCTAAGGACTTGAAGAATCCCTCAGGAGTCTTCCTGCTTCCAGCTCATGTCCATATGTCCCCATTTCTCCCAAACCAGAACATGTGGGTCCTAAACTTGTACAGGAGGTGAGATAACCCTTTAAAGGAGTTGTGTCTTGCCTAGTCCTTATAGGTAAACTTTTGTTTGTTTTCTACCCTCTTTCCATTAAAATTAATTCTTAGATGTGCAAAAGTGAATTTCCTGTGGTCCACAGCTTCTATTATTACTGAAAATACAGAGAAAGAGATTACAATTATTTTTTAGTATCTTTGGGCCCCTTTAGAAATTGATTAAAGTTAGAGGACCTCTTCCCAGAAGAAATGTACACACACACACTACACAACTTCTTGCATACGGTTTGGAGAGGTTTATGGATCCCATGAAGTTTCACAACTTTTGTCATGCATAATTCAGTTTTTTAGACTCATGGTACCTAGTATTGTGAGAAGCCGTGTAGTCCCGATAAAATTGTGCTTTCCAAATTCAGCATTGATGAATTGACTTCTGATGTAGCATTAAGAAGTTATTCTCATAAGTTAGAAGCATTAAAGTGCATTGATGCTCTTTCACTATATTGTCTCTAAGTGTAATCATTACCCTCTAGACAGGAAAGAGTTCCTGTACTTCAAACCTGTTTTTGTTCTGAGAATTTTTTAGTTGATTTCTGGTATTTCTTAAAATCTTCAGGATTTTCACCAGGGATAAGTCAGTAAATGAGGTGAAGAAAGTTACATATAGAAAAATTGCAAACCAAAATACTGTTCCCTTTAAAGATAAAGCCAGAAGCATTTACACATGAATTTATTGGAAAATTGGTCTAAATGAAGAGAAGGCTTTACCTTCCATACACAGTGGTTGGATGTGTATACTCTACAACAAAAATTAGCTCTGAGACCATTAGGAGGAGGGGGTCATTTTATTCTTTATATTAAAATTTGGGGACTCCAGAATCTATCAAAAGAAGATGATAACACATCTACTCTGTTTTAGATATTAACCATTGTTTAGTAAAGACTCCCTACCATCATTTTGAGATGGGAAATATGTTAGGAATGTAGTAAACTCACTATTTTCAAGGCTGCATTGTCTAAAACAACAAAGCATTGCCAATCCTGTTTAGGTTACCATCTCCTGTGTGAACACGTGTGTGTGTGTACGTGTGTTACGAGTTTCAGTTATGGGATGCTGCCCCATATTATGACCTCTTTTCTCCTGCTGTTTAAGTTGGTTGATATCATATATACTCAGGTTCTTTTCATGTAAACACACTGGAAGTGAAAGTCAAAAACAGCTGTGAAATGGTAAATAACTTATGCAGTGATGTAAATAACAGAAATTAACAGTCGTGAAGCACACACACAGCCACCTGTTTACTAATAGGTTTTATTGGTCCTGAAAGCAATTTATTGTGGAGCAAGCATATATCCTATTATCAAAAGAAAAAATATAGGGGATGGATTTTGAGCACAGTAATGTTCAACAATTACCTGACGGTTTCTAAGTTTCATGCTCACAAAGACACTATAATTTACAGAAATAATGCGTTCAATCCTCAATGTATGAACCAGAAGTGGTTTCAGGCATGCCTTCGAATGGCTTGAATCCCCTGCTTTCTTGAGTCCCCAAATACCTTGTACAAGAAGAAATTTCTTGTTAGAAGATAAAAGATATTACCAGTCTTGACAATAATGAAATATTGAAATCATTACTGCAGTCTACAAAAGAAACCTGGTAAGGGCAAAATTGCAGTAATTTATTCCAAGTCTCTGTTTTCCTTACCTTCCTTCTCAAGTAATAATAACTCTGGACTCTTCGGAAGCCCTGAGGAGCCAAATCCAGTCCATTTGGAAGCCACTACCTCTTTTCAGAGTACAATCTATTTTCCTGATATAAAATATTTGGTCATTTCTGAGGCTTGGGGGAAGGTAGGGATTAGGTAATATTTTGATTATGCCTTTCTCAATAATATAAATCTTATTTTTTAAAAGCAAACTAAACATTTCCATGTAATGCGGAGAAGTGCTCTTAATTAGTTTGAACAAAGCCATGGCTTGGAGAACAGCAGAAGGCTTATGAATTTGCTGTTTGTGAACATTTGTCAATATTTTTATGGGTTGATTTTTTTCTTATTGAGTTTCAGATACAAGCTGTATGGCTTTTTTTGGACAGTCACTTCAATCCATTTAAAATGTTTGCTCAAGTGATTTTTGCCTCTTACCATACCTCATTTACATAATGGGCTTTGATTATATCTTCTTAAGTAAACTACTTCCCTGATAGAAGAAAAAATGTTAAAATTATGCCTTTCTAAAATCACAAATTGATATTGCAGATAGATGGACAGTCTCAAGATGGCTTGGACGCCAGTTACCAAAGATTTCATAGCATAAAGTTGACTTTTAGCTGTTCAGAATCCTACAGGTAAGTTTTATTTTCTGCGTGAAACCAAGAAGATCCTGCTGTTATGGTATGCCAAATGCATTACACTTAAATAGCATAAACAGGTTGGCTTGTGTTTATATATAATCTGTGAAACTTAAAGCCTGTGCTATTAAGAAGCGTTGGTCATCCCAGG
>RJWJ010039879.1:0-14254 GCA_004363605.1 Indri indri | reverse complement strand
CTGCCAGGGGCTCAGTTTCCAGGAAACCACCAATCCCAGGGCCACCTCCCTGGAGCCGCCCCAGCCTTGGGCTGCCCCCTCCCCATCCCAGGCTGGGACCCTCCAGGCCCCCCACCCCCAGCCTGGCACCTTCTCTCAGGAGCAGCTTGTCCGCACAACCTCCTCTTCCCGCTGGGCGGTCTTTGCCCTGGGCCCTGATGAAGGAAAGGCTGAGGGAGGCAGGGCGGGGCTGGCCAGCCAATCCCTGCAGGCAGGGCTGCCTCCTCCCAGCCTGGGCAGGCCACCAAATCATGGGGTGGGGAGGGAGCTGGCTGACGAGCGATCAGCTGGGGATGACACAGCCGAGGCCCTGGGTCCTCAAGTCTCAGCACCTCCCCTGTGGGGTGAGGGGGCAAGTCAGGGGTGACCAAAGGTGACTCAGGGCCCCACGGTTCGCACGCCGGGTGGAGCTGAACATGAGAGTTCAGGTGCCAAGCGAGCATGGCCAGGCCAGGCCTTGTCCCCGATCATCTCCTGAGCTCCTGTAGGGCATCACATACCATTTCTCAGGGCAGAATTAGGAGGCTTGGAGATGAAAGCCCAGGGGCCCAGGCTGGGCAGTCTGGCGGGAGTTCGAGTCCTGCCTAGAGGCAGCCCAGGCCCTGGGTTGAAACATGACTGCTAGGAACAGAAACAAACAACCCAGCCTTGCTGGCAATTATTCCAGTCAGATTCCTGGTATTAAGGGATCTAGTGGGCATGGGGCTTGCCCAGTCCCTGGGTGGACGGGACCGTTTCCAGGAACTTTGCCTGTGGAGCTGGTGCCAGGATGAGGATATGCTTCAGTGTCTTCAGATAGTGCTCTATGGCCAGGTGCTCTGTGGGTGTGGCTTCCTTCAGGCCTTTGGGAGGGCTGTTGAATCACTGGGAGGGTGGGGGTCCTGGTGCAGGCCACACTGCCATGTTTCAGAGCTGAGTGCGGCTGGAACGGAGTCAAGGATGTGGTTTGGGGTCTATAGCTGACACCAAGATCTTCAGGCCTCTCTCTGGGGCCACACACAGGTGTGGTCTCTGGGCAGGTGCCAGGGTGGGCATGCGTGCTCTCAGACCACGCTTGAGAGGGGCTGGCTGGAGCCGATTTCTAGGGCAGTTTTGAGACCCACGATCAGACTGAGGTCAGTGAGTCAGCTGCAGTGGCGCCGCCAGACGTGCCTCCTGAGGGTTCCTGGGTGGGAAAATGCCTCTGGATTTGTAGCCGAGAGAGGCCGGAACTGAGATTAAGGGGCATTCGAGGATCCCCTGTGGGTCAGAGGTTGGCAGTCCTGCGGGCTAGGCTTCTCTCCTGGTAGAACTGTCGCCAGGAAGACCTGCTCCAGGACTATGGCGGGCGGGGGGGGGGGGGGGGGGCGGATCCAAGCTTCAGGGATGTTTTAGGATTTGCTGTGAGACTAAGGCTGGAAGCTCAACTCGGTGGCACCATTGCTTGCGACTTCCAGCAGTTCTCGTGCAGCCGGGGTTGCTCCGGACCACAGTCAAGAGAGGCTGAAGCTGGGATTCAGGGCCTCTTCAGAATCTGCTGTGGGACGGAGGCCTGCAAACCTGTAGGTGACACAGATGGGCGAGTGGCCCTCTGGGTCCCTGTGTGATCAGGACTAATTTGGGACCACAGCTGACGAAAGATGGAGCTAAGTCACTGGGTAATTTTCAGGTCCACTGCTGAGGACGACATCAGTGAGCCTGTCTGCTCAAGTGCCAGTCACGTGTGGTTCCTCCTAGACCCCCTGGTGGATGATTTTGGACGAAGGAGCGAGGCCGACTGGGGCTATAGCTAAGCCCTTCCTGGAATAGGGCCTTTCCAGATCTTGAGCCAGGACCAAGATTGGCACGTCCGCCCCATGGGTTTGGGTCTGCCATCTCAAAACGGCCCTTCTAGGCCTTGGGCACCTCTGAGTTTTACAACCTCCTACTGATCCCAAGGCTCCCACAGAGGCACTTGGGTCCACCGATGGCTGCGAGATTATCGCTGTGGTGGGGGAGTCTGAGCCGACGGTAGAACCCTATGCCACCATCTTGCTGATTTCACCCTTCTAGAAGTCTTGAAGTCAGACAATATACGTTCTCCAACCTTGTTCTCCTTTATAAAAATAGCTTTGGCTTTTCTAGGCTGTTTTCTTCTGTATATAAATGTTATAGTTGTTTTAGAACTGGCTCGTCGATTTCTATAAATAAAGCATTCTGTAATTTGGGGTCGTGCTGAATCTAAAGATCGGTTTGTGGATGAAGGACATTTGAACAATATGGAACGTGCCAATCAATGAACATGGTTATCTTTCCATTTGTTTAGTGTTTACCATGTTTTCTGAACAATGTTTTATAGTTTTCAGTGTCAGGTTATGCACCAGTTTCATTAAATTTATTCCATGGTGTTTTATTTTTTATGATGCCATTATCAATGTTATCAACTGTAAACATTTTCATTTTCAAATTGTTCATTGCTAGTATAACCAAAAACAATTGGATTGATTTTTGTATAACAGCCTTGCACCTCCCAACTATGCCAAATTTATTCATTATTTCAATTAGTTGTGTTTTGATTCTTTCGGATTTTCTATGACGACAATTGTGTTATCTGTGAATAAACAATATTTTGACTCCTGTCCTAAAAATATACATATATAAACTTTACGATGCTTTAGTTTTGGTGTCCACCACTTCTCCTTCTATATTGCTACCCAACATTTCCATTCTGCGTTTTATATATACAATTAGAAACCATTATTTTTTCTTTATCAACGATCATTGCCTGAATTTGCCTACATTTTTACCATTTTTAAATTTTTTGCTTGAATTTCAGAATATCCTTCTGGAACATTTTCCTTCTTGAAGTTCATCTTTTAGAACTTCCGTTGGTGGTAACTTCCTCAATCTTTATTTTCCTGCAAATGTTTTCATTTTATGTTTGTTCTTAACTGCAATTGAGTTAGACGGTTTCTTTCTATCAATATCCTTTAGCTGTTATTTCACTGTGTTTTGGCCTATTCACTGTTCTTGTTGAGATTTTGCTTTTTCATCCACATAACATGGTCATCCAATCATGAAAACTACTTATTTTGGCAACAAAAGACATGCAAATTAACACAACAATGAAGGACTTTTTAAAAAAAATGTGTGAAGTTACTTATAAATAAAAATGATCACTTCCATTCCTGGGATGATGGCATTGAAATTGAGAGTCTCGTACATTGCAAATTGACACAACTTTTCCAGATGGAATTCAGGTAATATACAGCAAGACTCATGGAGATTTTCAAAGTCTGGAATCTGGAAGACTAAACTCTATGAACACACTCCTGCTATCCGACACCTAGAAACCCCTAGAGATACCGGATGCAGTATAATGAACATCCTCTGAGCACAGAGCTGAATCCACGGAAAGTTCAGGGAGCACTTGTGTCTACTACCTTCCTCCCCACGATGGTGGGGCCAGAGGCCCAGGAGCAGCCGTGGAGGTTATTCTGATTGGCTATGTGTCTTATCCTGCTGCTATTGGTCATTTTCTTTGGCATTTTCCCCTCCAAAAGTGTCTGAAGAATGCATTTTAGTAATTCTTTTAGTTTGGCTCTTTCGGTGGTGAAAATTCTCTACTTTTGTTTATCACAAAATGTCTTTATTTTGCCTTCTTTTTTTTTTTATTTCAGCGTATTATGGGGGTAAAAATGTTTAGGTTACGTATGTTGCCCTTGCCCCACTTCGCCCCCCAAGTCCGAGCTTCAAGAGTGCCCATCCCCCGGGTGGTGCGAATCTCACGCATTGTTTATGCATATGCCTGTCCCTTCCTCCCCCACCCCCGCCCAACATCCAATAAATGTTATTCTTATATGTGCACTTAAGTGTTGATCAGTTAATACCAATTTGATGGTGAGTACATGTGGTGCTTGTTTTTCCATTCTTGGGATACTTCACTTAGTAGAATGTGTTTCAGCTCCATCCAGGAGTATACAAGAGGTGCTGCATCACCATTGTTTCTTAAAGCTGAATAGTACTCCATGGTATACATATACCACATTTTATTAATCCGCTCATGTATTGAAGGACACTTAGGTTGTTTCCACATCTTTGCAATTGTGAATTGTGCTGCTATGAACATTTGGGTGTATGTGTCTTTCTTACAGAGTATCATTTGTTCTTTTGGGTAGATGCCCAGTAATGGGATTGCTGGATCGAATGGTAGTTCTACTTGTATCTCTTTAAGGTATCTCCATATTGCTTTCCACAGAGGTTGCACTAGTTTGCAGACCCACCAGCAGTGTATGAGTGTTCCTGTCTCTCTGCATCCACACCAACATTTATTGTTTTGGGACTTTTTGATAAAGGCCAGTCTCACTGCAGATAAGTGATATCTCATTGTGGTTTTGATTTGCATTTCCCTGATGATTAGAGATGTTGAGCATTTTTTCATATGTTTTTGGCCATTATTCTGTCTTCTTTTGAAAAGTTTCTGTTCATGTCCTTTTCCCACTTTTTGATAGGGTTGTTTGATTTTTTTCTTGTTGATTTTCCTGAGTTCTAAGTAGATTCTACTTATCAACCCTTTATCGGATTTGTACCATACAAAAATTTTCTCCCATTCTGTAGGTTGTCTGTTTGCTCTTGTGACAGTTTCTTTGGCTGTGCAGAAGCTTTTTAATCTGATCAGGTCCCATTTATTTATTTCGGTTGCTGCTGTGATTGCCTTTGGGGTCTTCTTCATAAATTCTTTGCCTAGGCCAATGTCTAGAAGAGTATATCCAACATTTTCCTCTAAAATTCTAATAGTTTCACTCCTTACGTTGAAATCTGTTACCCAGCATGAGTTCATTTTTGTGTGAGGTGAAAGGTGTGGATCCTGATTCGATCTTTTACATGTGGCTATCCAGTTTTCCCAGCACCATTTATTGAATAAGAATTCTTTTCCCCAGTGTATGTTTTTGTCTGCTTTGTCAAACATTAGATGGCTATATAAGGATGGTTTTGTACCTGTGTTCTCAGTTCTGTTCCACTGGTCAATGGCTCTGTTTTTGTGCCAGTAGCAAGCTGATTTGATCATTACAGCCTTGTAATAAAGTTTGAAGTCTGGTAAATTGATACGTCCCATTTTGTTTTTATTGCCTAGAATTGTTTTTGCTATGCGGGGTCTTCTCTGGTTCCATACGAAGTGTAAAGTTAATTTTTCTACCTCTGTGAAGAATGATGTTGGCATTTTCATAGGGATTGCATTGAATCTGTAGATCACTTTGGGTAGTATAGACATTTTAACAATGTTGATTCTGCCAACCCATGAGCACGGTATGGTTTTCCACCTGTTTGTGTCCTCTGCTATTTCCTTCCTCAATGTTTCATAGTTCTCCCTGTAGAGGTCTTTTACCTCCTTAGTTAAATATATTCCCAGGTACTTTATTTTCCTTGTTGCTGTTGTGAAGGGAATTGAGTCTTTGATTTGGTTCTCGGTATGACTGCTATTGGCGTATATGACAGCCTCTGATTTGTGTGTATTGATTTTATATCCTAAGACTTTACTGAATTCATTCATCAATTCCAGGAGCCTCCTGGTTGAATCCTTAGGGTTTTCTAGATATAATATCATGTCATCAGCAAATAGTGAGGGTTTGATCTCTTCTATTCCCATTTGCATGCCTTTAATTCCACTCTCTTGCCTGATTGCTGTGGCCAGAACTTCCAGCTCTATGTTGAATAGAAGTGGAGATAGTGGGTAACCTTGTCTGGTTCCAGTTCTAAGTGGGAATGCTTTCAATTTTTCCCCATTCAGTATGATGTTGGCTGTGGGTTTGTCATATATGGCTTGTACCATTTTTAGGTAAGCCCCATCTATGCCTATTTTGTTAAGTGTTCTTATCATAAAAGGGTGTAGAATTTTGTCAAATGCTTTTTCTGCATCTATTGAGAGAATCGTATAGTTTTTGTTTTTGCTTCTGTTTATGTGGTGAATTATGTTTACAGATTTGCATATGTTGACTCATCCCTGCATCTCTGGGATGAAGCCCATTTGGTCATGATGGATTATTTTCTTAATAAGCACCTGGATTCGGTTAGCTAGAATTTTGTTGAGAATTTTTGCGTCTATATTCATAAGGGATATTGGTCTGTAGTTTTGCTTTTTTGTTGCGTCCTTTCCTGGTTTTGGTATCAGGGTTATTTTGGCTTTATAAAACGTGTTGGGGAGGAATCCATCCTTCTCGATGTTGTGGAATAATTTGTGCAGGATAGGCACCAGTTCTTCTTTGTAGGTGTGGTGACTCTGGCCCACAGAGCCACACCCCAGAAAGTGAGCAAGTGTTCTCGCCGTGGCTGGGTTACAGTTCATTTTTCTTCATTTTAAGGAATTCTTTTTTTTTTTTTTTCTTGAGACACAGTCTCACTCTGTTGCCTGGGCTAGATTGCCATGGCATCAGCAGAGCTCACAGCAACCTTAAACTCCTGGGCTCAAGCAATCCTCCTGCCTCAGCCTCCCAGGTAGCTGGGACTACAAGTACGTGCCACCATACCTGGCTCATTTTTTCTATTTTCAGTTGTTTGGCCAATTTCTATTTTTAGTAAAGACAGGGTCTGGCTCTTGCTCAGGCTGGTCTCGAACTCCTGAGCTCAAGCAATCCTCCCGCCTCAGCCTCCCAGAGTGCTGGGATTACAGGCCTGAGCCACTGCACCCGGCCTAGGAATTCATTTTGAGGAAAGGAATTACATGTAAAATCATAAATGAATATGTGCATTTGTTTGGCCCAAAAAAGTAGGACATCTTGAAGTGAGGGCTTGCTGGTTATAGATGGGCTTAATGATTCTCTGATTTGTAACTGGCTAAAGAAATGAAGCTCTGTCTAAAGGCTTGGAGTGTCTTAAGTTACGGAAGGCCATTTCTGAATCAGAGAAATTGACACGTAGTGACCTATACTCAACGCAGGTGACCCGTTAAGTAAATTGGTGACCTGCAGGTGTGGGTTAACCTTTGTCTTACATGGACTTAGGCCTGGTAATGATTTGGTATCTGACTGTTACAAAGAGTAACTTCTGGGGCGTGAGAGCACAACCAGGCGTGTCTGACTTCTGTTCCACTTGGCCGCAACTCAGCTGTAAGATTTTTCTGGCTTTAAGGTCTTTCTGGCTCCCTTGGCCAAGGGGGGTCCATTCAGTCAGCTGGGGACTCAAGATTTGATCTTAGTTTACAATACTAAAAAGCACTGAATTGTGTAATGCACATGCATGAATTTCGGGGCATATAAACTGTATCCAAACAAAGACTTTTTTTTTTTTAAAAAAGAGGATTTCAGGTGTTTCTGGACCAATAAATCCAATACTGATATCCAAAAAGAAAAAAGACTGGCTCAAGCCCAATTTGGTATTAATATATACCACGTGTACTTGGTGAGCAATTGGGCTGTGTGCCCTGTGGGCTCGCGAACAGAGCACACCTAGTCCAGGATGAGCAGGTTGGCCTGCGTCCCTGCCAATGCTCAGCAGTGAGAGAGGAGTTGCCGCTCACGTGGAGGATAGTTATTTCTTTCTCTAATATATTAAACACTTCTGTTGCAAATCCCCTGTGGGGTCCCACAAGGTCTCTACACAGCATCCTGATTTTCCACAGCCACTGGGTCAGTCAGGTCTGTTGGGACTTTTGCTGTGTCACCCGGGCTGCATTGCAGTGGCACCATCATAGCTCCCTGCAGCCCAGAGTCCTGAGCTAAGTGACCGTCCTGCCTCAGCCTTCCGAGTAGCTGGGACTACAGGTGGGCACCACCATGTCGGGCTAATTTTTCTATTTTTTGTAGAGATGGGATCTCACTCTTGCTCAGGCTGGTCTTAAACTGCTGGTCTCAAGGAATCCTCCTGCCTTGGCCTCCCAGAGTGCTAGGATTACAGGCGTGAGCCACAGCGCCTGGCTGGGAGATCATTTCAATCCACGTAAAAGGAGTCCTCATGTCATGAGGCCCTAGTCCTTCTTGAAGAGATTCAGCCTCCCAGACCAAGAGCCAACAAGTGCCATAGGACAAAGTGGAAAGAACTTTGAAAAGAGAGTTCAAGAGGGCGTGGCAGGTTGGGCGGTCATGAGTGGGACCTGTGCAGTGTGCTGGGAGTGTTCAATCTTGTGGGGTCAATTCAGTCCCCAGATCTTTCCTAGTTCCTTCTGCTTCTCTCTCATTTCCTCCCCAAGTGCTGGATGGGGTTCAGGCAGGACTGGGTCTTCCCACCCACCTACCATCCCTGGAGCCCCTTAGACTCAACGTTCTCTTCTTTATTCAACTCATCACAGAGATCTCCCCATGAAGCAGAAGCTGGGACTGAGGGACAGATGGCTACTCACAGGAGTAGGTACAATAGAAACATTAGCTGCCTGCTCATTTCGGTTTCCTGTGCTTTTAAGATTGTCTTGATCGTACATAAATGTTCATAGCAGAACTATTCATACTAGACAAAGCATGGAGACAATCCAAATGTCCATCAATGGAAGACTGGATAGTCAAGATGTGGTATAGCCATGCAATCGAGCATCACTTGGCCATAGGAAGGAAGGCAGCGCTGATACAAATGGTAACATCGATGAACCTGGAAACATTGTGCTGAGTGAAAAAAGCTGGCCATAAAAACTTGCATATTATATGATTCCATTGAAATGAAATGTCCAGAACAGGCCAGTCCATAGAGACAGAAAGCAGATTAGTGGTTGCCTAAGGTAGGAGAGGGAAACGGGGGGTGTCTGCTAATGTGCATGAAGTTTCTTTTAGAGATAATGAAAATGTCCTAAAATGTATTGCTGTGATGACTATACAACTCTGTGACTATACTGTCAATGGAAAAGAACCCAAACTCTGCAAATGATTCAGAGAGGTTTATTCTGCGCCAAATGTGTGTGACCCTGGTCCACAGAGCCACGCCCAAGAAGCCTTGAGCAAGTGGTCTCGCCGTGGCCTGGTTACAGTTTGGTTTCATTCATTTTGAGGAAAGAAATTACATGTAAAATCATAAATGAATATGTACATTTGTTTGGCCCAAAAAAGTAGGACATCTTGAAGTGAGGGCTTGCTGATTATAGGTGGGCTTAATATTCTCTGATTTGTAACTGGTTAAAGAAATGAAATTCTGTCTAAAGGCTTTGAGTGTTTTAAGTTAAGGAAGGCCATTTCTCAATCAGAGAAATTGACATATACTGACATATACTGAATTCAGGTGACCCGTTAAGTAAATTGCTGACCTACAGGTGTGGGTTAACCTTTGTCTTTCATGGACTTAGGCCTGGAATAGTTTCCTATCTGACTGCTACAAAGAGTAACTTCTGGGGCGTGAGAGCACAACCAGGCATGTCTGACTTCTGTTCCACTTGGCCGGCAACTCAGCTTTAAGGTTTTTCTGGCTTTAAGGTCTTTCTGGTTCCCCTGGCCAAGGGTGGGGGGGTCCAATCAGTCAGCTGGGGACTCAAGATTTGATCTCAGTTTACAATACTAAAAAGCACTGAATTGTGTCTTTCACATGAATGGATTTTGGGGTGTATAAATTGTATCTGAATAAAGATTCTTTTTAAAAAAAGAAGATTTCAGGTGTTTCTGGACCAATAAATCCAATACTGACATCCGAAAAGAAAAAAGACTGGCTCAAGCCCAATTTGGTATTAATATATACCACGTGTACTTGGTGAGCAATTGGGCTGTGTGCCCTGTGGGCTCGCGAACAGAGCACACCTAGTCCAGGATGAGCAGGTTGGCCTGCGTCCCTGCCGATGCTCAGCAGTGAGAGAGGAGTGGCCGCTCACATGGAGGATAGTTATTTCTTTCTCTAATATATTAAACACTTCTGTTGCAAATCTGCTATGGGGTCCCACAAGGTCTCTACACAGCATCCTGATTTTCCACAGCCACTGGGTCTGTCAGGTCTGTTGGGACTTTTGCTGTGTTACCCGGGCTGCATTGCAGTGGCACCATGATAGCTCCCTGCAGCCCAATCTCCTGGGCTCACACAATCCTCCTGCCTGAGACTCCTGAGTAGCTGGGACCACAGGCACCTGCCACCCTGCCCGGCTAATTTTTTATTTTTTTGTAGAGATAGGGTCTTGCTGTGTTGCCCTGGCTGAACTCCTGGCCTCAAATGATACTCTTGCCTCTTGCCTCAGCCTCCCAACCTGCTGGGATTACAGGCTTGAGCCATTTCACCTGAACCCTGGGTCTGTTGGGTTTTATGCTGAGTGGCTGAGCTGCTGACCCCAGGCCCCTCAGTCCAGGCTGGTGTTGTTCCTCCCAGGTAGGTGTGTGTGTGTATGTGTGTGTGTGTGTGTGTGCACGCGCACGCGCGTGTGTTCCTGTAAGGGAGAACACACAGATCCAATACCTACAACACCCACCACATACTTACTCTGCAGCCCCGCCTTCTGGTTTGTGACACCCGGTGCTTCACTCACGGCAACGTTCACAGCAGCTGGCTCCAGGGCTGCACATCTTGTTGGGAGACAGACGAGGAAGGGCTGGGGAACCAGGAGGCAGTTTCGGCACAAGCTCCCTGAACTCCTGAGTGATGAGGTAAAATGCTGCGGACCCTCAGTATTCGTGGATTTTGTGTTTGCAAATCCGCCCGCTAGTTAAAATGTATTTGTAACCTCAAAACCAATACTTGGGGCATTTTTTCGGACACTCACAGACATGTGCAGAGTAGCAGAAATTGTGAGTCACCTGATGGGCACCTTTCCCAGCTGAGGTTGGACGAGACACGGATGCTCTGCCTTCTGGCTTCCACTCTCTTTCTGTGGGCGGGTGGCCGTGTCGAGGTCCATTTAGTGCCTCGTTCTCCGCATGTTTTGCCCTCTGTTGATGAGTTCACTGTTTAGAACAGTCTCCGAGCACAGTGCTGAAACGCTGCCTCGTGTGTCTAAGCGCGAGAGGGCCGTGACGTGCCTCATGGAGAAAACGTGTGTTAGAGGAGCCTTGTTCCGGTGCGGCTGGTAGTTCTGTTGGCCATAGGTTTGGTGTGGATGGATTCACAATGTGTGTTAAACGAGGTCTCTTGAAACAGAAACACACACAAAACACGGTCATGCATTGATCCGTTGACGACAATGTGACCGGAGACTCGCAGGACTCTGACGCTGTATGTCCCCAGGAGCAGTGGTTTAGTATTTGCTGACTCAGTGTTCACGTGACTTTCTAGAACTTAACTCACATAGATCATGAACATTGACTGTATCTGGGTCCTGGAAAAAGTTTGAAGGTGAGGTTTTAGGTGGGAATACAAGATATGGCCCAAGCCTGTGAACTGTCCCCCATCCTGGCCACAGAGGGTGCAGAGATGTCAGAGAGGAGGGGGGCGGAGCATGAGCAGTGACCTTTTGCTTCTGACCCCGCTGTAATGTCCTTTAGGCTAAAAGTTTCTGCTTAGCTCTGCATGCAGGCCGGCTGATTGCAGGAGATTTAGTTTGTAGTTCCACTCTGGAAGAAGAATGATAACCATCGCTTTCCCAAAACTAACTCCCCAGGAGATGAGGAAACTGAACGCAAGTAGCAGCGCTGTTCCAGACATTTATAGCAACATCGGGCCCAACCTGTGTCCTCCAAAGTCGACTGACCAGGAACAAAGAAGTTTCATAACCTCCCTGCACCCTTGTTGACACCTAGACGTCTGTGTCCTTGGTGACCTGTTGCAACTCCCCTCCTCTCCCCCTCCCCGTAACATAAAAAGGAGCCTAAAGTTCACACTAATATAAAGGTTCTTAGGACCTTAGTCCACCATCTTCTCGGTTTGCTGGGTCTCTGAGTAAAAGCCGCTTTCCTTGCCCCAGCATGTCATCTCTCAGCTTGCTACTGTCCTGCAGCAAGTGCTGTGAGCTTGGACTCGGTCGCATGCCAACATTTACCTCCTTTGCCCGTATTTTCCTCTTCCCCCTTTCCTGTGTTTTCAATTTTTTGTACTCTTGAAAAACTGTAAGGCTCACAGGGACAGCTGTGAAAAGTCTGTTCTAGCGGCAGCCGGAGTAAGGTTGCACCAACCACCCCGGGCAAGAGGGGTGGAAAGTGGAGTAACCTCCCCAGCAGCCGCGTTTACAGCAGTTAAAGTAAAGAAACCACGGCCTCTGTGGGACCAGAGCTATGAAGCTTCCACACCTGGTCATTTGGGGTTTTTATGCAGGTTTCATTTTGTAGGCTTGATTGATTAACTCATTGGCCATTGGTGAATTATTCAATCTCCAGTTCCTGTCCCCCTCCCACATGTCCAGAAGGTGGGTTGAAAGTTCCAACCCTCTCCAAACTTGGTATTTGGAAAAAAAAATAAAATGAAAGAATTACAATAAGAAAAAAAGAAAGAAAGTTCCAACCCTCTGACTATGTCCTGGTCTTTTTGGTGACAAGGTCAGTCCAGCCTCCAACCTGGAGCTGTCTGGAGACCCCCAGCCACCAGTCATCTCATTAACATACAAAGGACACTGTTGTCACCCTGCAGATCCAAGAGTCTTAGATGCTCTTGTGTCAGGAACCCAGGGACTGTCACCCCAAATGAGAGACCGAGGCAGGAATCTCATTCAGTTGAGGTTTATTAAGCTGGAGACCTTGAGGGCACAGCCAGGAAGATACAAATGACAGAGTCAGGCGTGTGTGGCCTGTGCTCTGAGAGAGGTTTCAGGAGGCTCAGTATTTATGCATTTTTTTAAACGGGGAGCATATGCAGCAAATAGGGGGTAGGTGTTGAGGTAGACAGTTACAATTTATGATTTTAATTAGTGCCCAGTGAAACTATGCCATACCTAAGATAAGGCGAATATCCGAAGAAGGAGTAAAGAACAGATTGCTTAAGTAGAACAACAGTCCCCAGCCTTTTTGGCAGGAGGGACCAGGGTCATGGAAGACAAGTTTTCCATGGCTGTGGGGGCGGGGTTTGGGCTAACTCAAGGTCAACCTCGATCCGTCGCATGCACAGTTACAGTGGGTTCCCACTCCTAGGAGACTCTAACGCTGCTGCTGACCTGACAGGAGGCGGAGCTCGGGCGGTGATGCGAGTGACGGGAGCGGCTGCAAACACAGATGCAGCTTCAGGTGCTCCCTCGCTGCTCGCCTGGTGCTGGGCGGCCGTGCTTCTAACAGGGGTTGGGGACCGCGCACGCACAAGTCTCAGAGTCTGGTGGAGGAACGGTCGATCTCATCCTCTCTTCACCTGGGAAAAGAAGCTTGTCATCGACATCGTCAGTGTGAAACTTAACACATTGTAGTTCCCTGAAGAAGGGGCTGCGGAGCCAAGGTTACGGCTGACATCTCTTTGTTCATGGGAGGACGCGTGTGTGAGAAGCTCAGGGGCTAAACGAAGAATTTACTTACGGACAGTTTGTGAGGACCGTCATCCAGAGACTCACGAGGCTTCCTGGGTTTTATTTTGCAGGAATCTGGTCAATGTAAAATAGCTGAACACCTAGTTGGGAAGCAACAGTCATGTATTTGGGGAAGGGACAGCAGTGTCACATGACTCAATGTCCAGACTTAACTTTCCCTTTGGCATAATGAGTTTGGAGGGTCCTAACGCTGTTTTTATTTCGTATTTTTACAGAACTGTGAACTAAAATAAAATCTTAGGCTCCCCAGATGACTGAATGGACCCCTGTCTCGGCCAAGGGGGCCCCAGAAAAACCTTAAAGTTGAATTTCTGGGTATGAGGAGAAAGGACGTCAGACCCACCTAGCCATGCCCATCCCTTCTGGAGTCACTCTGCGTATCAGTAAGACACGAAACTGTTACCAGGCCACGGCCACGTAAGACAAAGGCAAAACCACACCTGCAATACACTAGCGGGTGACCTGAGTCTCAGTACATGTCAGGTGGCTTATCTCTGCCTAAGAAACAGAGTTCCTCATCTTCGCTTAAAACGCTCCAGCCCTTAGACAGAGCTTCATTCGTTTAAGCAATGACAAATCACAGAATCATTAAACCCACCTATTCCTGTAAGCCCCCTTCTTCCAGGTGTCCTACTTCTTCTGGCCAAACCAATGCACGCCTTCCATGCATTGATTTATGCGTTTATGTGTAATCGCTGTCTCCCTAAAACGAATCAATCCAAACTTTAACCCAACTGCAGGGAGACCACTTGCTCAAGGCTTCTTGGGCGTGGCTCTCTGGGCTGCGGTCACACATATTTGGCTCAGAATAATCTTTAAGTTTTGTTAAGTTAGATAAAGACACTCATTATATGTCTGGATTGTTTGTGATTAACCAAAAATTACATGCCCATCTCATAACCCATTTTACCACAAAGGAGATGACAAAAA
>RJWJ010039878.1:0-14236 GCA_004363605.1 Indri indri | reverse complement strand
GTGTGTGCATATATATATATATATATATATATATATATATATATATATATATTAGTTTTCCAGCTAATTTCTTTCTATTATTTTTTGGTAGAGATGTGGTCTTGCTCTTGCTCAGGCTTGTCTCGAAGTCCTGAGCTCAAACAATCCGCCAGCCTTGGCCTCCCAGAGTGCTAGGATTACAGGCGTGAGCCACCGTGCCCAGCCTAAATTATACTTTTTATTATTATAATTTATTTATTTTGTCTTTTCATCTTTCCTTTCCCTATTCTATGCCACATTTTGTAAATAAAAACTGTTCCACCAAGGATTTATCATTTTTCTCTATTCATGAGTTCCAAACTATATCCTTACTATCTCATATCCCAACGTACACACTTGCATTTCAAGAACGCCAATATAAACTCTCACGTCTTTCCACTAGCAAATTTTACAATTTCCACCTGATCAAGTTCATAATTGGTCAAATAATCAATATATGGTAGAAATGAGAAGAATTATGAGATGATTAGGTCATTTAATTCACTTATTTCCAACGTCAACTTTAACAAATTTCTTAAGTTTTGGAACATTCAATATGCACTTTTGACATTCTCAGACAAACAAAGTCTGTGGGAATTCACCAAGACAAGACCAGCTCTCCAAGAAGTACTCAAAGCTGAATTACACAAGGATCAGCACAATAAACACTCACAAATGTAAAACCACTCAAAAGCTAAAGATCAGAGGCTAGAATCCACAATGGCTCAAGAGAGAAAACAAAGCAACAAAAAGCAACTCAACAGTTTGAGTTTGATGAACAATTTACTCCATTTATCAGTTCTTTTATGTTAGTTAAGTTTCATTTAATTTGTTATTTTATAAACAAATAAGTGATGACTGAAGTTAAGAAGTAATTTTTTTTTTAACTTTCTCCACTAATTTTGTATTTACATCTAATAAAGGAAGCTTTAAAAAAGCTGTGTGTTGGCCAGGCATGATGGCTCATGCCTGTAATCCTAGTACTACAGGAGGCCGAGGTGGGAGGATTGTTTGAGCTCAGGAGTTGGAGACCAGCCTGAGCAAAAGTGAGACCCCATATCTACTAAAAATAGAAAGAAATTAGCTGGAAAACTAAAAATATATAGAAAAAATTATTCGTGCGTGGTGGCACATGCCTGTAGTCCCAGCTACTGGGGAGGCTGAGGCAGAAGGATTGCCTGAGCCCAGGAGTTTGAGGTTGCTGTGAGCTGGGCTGACACCACAGCACTCTAGCCCTGGCAACAGAGTGAGACTTTGTCTCAGAAAAAAAAAAAAAAAAAAGCTGTGTGCATGTGTGTGTGTGTGTGTGTGTGTGTATGAATTACTTGGTTTATATCAGAGACTTTCTGTGATAGCTTAACACATTGAGAAATTTTGATTACTGGACATGTCATAAGGTAAAGGCCCACATGAGGAAAATCTTTATATTAACTCATAGTTAATATAAATGTTGCCCTAGGGAACATTTAATTTCCATTGATAGGATATTACAGGGGCCAAATAATAACTAAACTTCAAAAAATTTGGTAATGCTCTAAATAATCTTAAGGATTAACAGGACAAATTTATCAGAAAGCATCATGCCTTTGGAAGAGATTAGCTATTTCAGATAAAGATTTGGAAGGTCATTCAAGTAAATAGTAACAACAGAAAAAAGAAAAAAGCCAATTCAAGGAGACAGAAATATAATACAATAACAATTCTAACTCTAGTTATTATTGATTTATAAGTCACTTTAAAATAATAGAAGATAGGAGGGGAAAGAGAAAGAGAGAAAGAAACAGAGACAGAGAGAGAATGTTATTGGACTCTCGCTGAACTAAATTGAGCATTCTCTTTTCCTAAATGCAGAATTCCTTCTCAAAGAATTATTCTTTCTTTGCATGCTAAATCCTTTAAACTACCACCTACTACCTTTATAGGCCAATCTCTAGAATTTATGTTTCTAAGGTCCATTTGTCGGAAACCTGAACTCAGTCAGTCCTGTCAAAGTAGTTTTCTCATAAATATTATATGTCATCTTTATGCAGTGGATTGTTAGATTTAGTTGCTGGTTGGAGTGCAAGGTCATCAGATCCATGCTGGGAATAGGATTGGATACATAATTTGCAAAGCCCTGTGCAAAATAAAAATTCAGGGCATCTGGTTTAAAATAATTATGAATTTCAGGACAGCTACAGCAAAGTATTAAACTAAGCTGGAGGGCCCTTCTAAGAGGAGAGCCCTGTAGGACTGCATATTCATGAAGCAAGCTCTGGCTGGGGGTGCAAATGAAAGTATCTATAGCTCTGTCATCCAATGTGGAAGGCACTAGCCAAATGTGCTACAAGCCACTGAGCACTTAAAATGAGGCTAGTGCAACTGAGAATGTGAAATTTTAATTTAATTTAAAATTTAAATTAACAGAGCAAAGCAGTATAAAATATTTTTTCTTATAACTACAACTTTATTGTTTTGTTAGGATTACATTTCATTTCAATCAGGAAAAATTTCAAAGACTAAAAAATCTAGTATGAAGAAATGAAGGTAAAATATCTCGATAAATTTTTATATTAAATATATGTTAGAGTGATACTACTTTGTATATTTTAGGTCAAATAAACATTATTAAAATTAATTTTACCTTTTTAATTTTACTCTTTAAATGTAATTCTCAGAAAATTGAAAATTATGCATGTGGCATGTGTTATATTTCTATTGGGCAATGCTGACTTTGGGAAAATTACTTAGGGGTCTGCAAAATTTAAACTGCTTATGTTCTTGAAACCTCACATTTCTAAGCATATCCTACAATTGAGATGGCAGTCATCAAGATTCAACATACACCAAATCTCACTGGACATAAAATCCAGAGACCTTTACTTTCCAAAATAAGCGATTAGTGACAATGCCACTATATATGCCAGCATTTGATCTAAGAATAAATTAATCAGACTACAATTAAATGGCTTTACATTTTATTAACTGTAGGTGTCAGGAAAAAAATGGTATTCTACTGACAGAGTTGAGATTTACAGTTTCTTGGTATCCTGATCAAATTAGAATGCCTGCAAGGAGAAAAAGAATGAAGAGAAAGAAAATTTAAAGAATGTATGGATCTGAAGAGAAATTAGGAGAGACTGATAAAAGAAGAGGAGAAATGGAAAATGTTGGAACAGTTAATTACATAATGAAGCCAATGAGCATCCAGAAAAAGTTTTGCCTGAGTTAGCAAAATAGTTTTCATACAGGATTTAGATTTCCTTTTGCTTGTTCTTTCAGGCAGGCACAGCATTGTAACCAAGACTTTTGAGAAAGCGGGTGCTGAATTCCGTAAGAATAATGATTTCCGTATTATTCAGTCAGATGTGATGCAATTATTCAGGAGCCAGAATGTACTTGATATATTTGATATATAAAAAGCACTTTTAGAATTGAGCTCCGGTATGACCTGAATGCAAGGGTTTGACCAGACTACTTATTACACCTTTAGCATTCTCCATGCCAAAATCCTGTACAATCGTGAGGAACACAATTCTTCTTAGTACCACTCTTGTGTTTGACACAAAAACTATTCCCACTGAGAATACAAAATGATATTAAAAAAAAAAAAATCTCCGTGTCTCTTGCCATTTTGAATCCTCAGAGAGTGTTTTATCTTACAAATTTAATCATCAGTACAGGCAATGGCCAATCAATACAACCTGTATGAGGTTAGGCATGTAAAATGAGAACAGATTTTAAAATGTTTTATAAATAGTTTCATAAAGATTATATCATCATTGTTATTACATTCATCACTATCATCATTGCTATCAATATTTTCATTTTCTGAGGATTTTTTCCTTTTGTTTTTAGTTGACATGTAATAATTGTACATATTTATGGGTTACAGAGTGATATATCAACGCATGTATACAATATGTAATGATCAAATCAAGGCAATTAATATACCCATCACATCAAATATTTATCGTTTGTTTGTGTTGTGAACATTCAAAATTCTTCCTTCTGGCTTTATAAACATACACAATAAATTATTTTTAACTATATTCACCCTCCAGGGCTATCAAACACTAAAACTAATTCCTCCTATCTAGCTGTACTTTTGTATCTGATAACTAACCTCTCCCTATCCTCCTCTTCCTCCTACTCTTCCCAGCCTCTAATAACCATAATTATACTCTCTGCTTCCACAGCTCATTTTTTTTGAGTTCTCACATATGAGTGAGAAAATGCAACATTTATTTTTCAGTGCCTGACTTTTTTTGAGTTAACATATTGTCCTCCAGGTTTATCCATGTTGCCTCAAATAACAGGATTTCATTCTTTTTATGGATGAATAGTATTACACTGTGTGTGTATGTGTATGTACACATACACATCACATTTATTTGTTCAACTGTTGTTGAACATTTAGATTGATTTCGTATCTTGGCTACTGTATATAGAGATGCAATAAACATGAGAGTGTAGGTATCTCTTTGATATATTGACTTCCTTTCCTATGAATAAATACCCAGTAAAGGGATTTTTGAATCATATGATAGTTCTATATTGTTTTTTTGAGAAATATTTGTTCTGTTTTCCATAATGACTGTATTAATTTACATTTTCATCAGTAGTATATACAATTTACCTTTTTTCCACATTCTTACAGGCTTTATTATCTTTTGTCTCTTTGATAATAGTCATCCTAACTAGTGTGAGATGGTATTTCACTGTGGTTTTGATTTACATTTCCCTGATGATTAATGACATTGAACATTTTCTTATACTTGGTGGCCAATTGCATATTTTCTTCTTTTTTTTTTTTTTGAGAAATATATACTCAGACCTTTGTGCTTTGTTGCTGTTGTTGTTGTTTTTACTGTTGAGTTCCTTATATATTCTGAATATTAGTTTCTTGTCAGATGGTAATTTGAAGATACTTTCTCTCATTCTATAGTTTGCTTTTTCACTCTCTTGATTGTTTCCTTTGCTGTGTAGAAGCTCTATAGTTTAATGGAGTCATATTAGTCTATTTTTGTTTTTTTCTGCCAGTGCTTTTGAGGTCTTAGCCATAAAGTCATTGCCTAGACCAATGTCCTGAAGTGTTTCCTCCATGTTTTCTTCTAGTAGCTTTCTAGTTTCAGGTCTTACATTTAAGACTTAAATCCATTTCAAGTTGATTTTTGTATTTGGTGAGAGATAGGGGTCTAGTTTTATTCTTTCACCTGTGGATATTCAGTTTTCCTAGCACCATTTATTAGAGAGGGTGTAATTTCCCCAATGCATGCCTTTGGTGCCTTTGTAAAAAAAGAAAAACAGTTGTCTGTAAATGCATGGATTTATTTCCAGGTTCTCTATTCTGCTCCATTGTTCTATATGTCTGTTTATACTAGTAACGCATTGCTTTGGTTGTATAGCCTTGTGTAGTATATTTTGAAATTGGGTAGTGTGATGCCTCCAGCTTTGTTCTTTTTACTCTGAATTGCTTTGGCTATATGGGGTCTTTTTTGGTTCCATATGAATTTTAGACTTCTTTTTATTCCCAAGAAGAATACAATTGATATTTTGATAAGGATTGGATTGAATCTGTAGATTGCTTTGGAAAGTATGGTCGTTTTAGCAATATTAATTCTTCCTTTATGAGCATGGCATATCTTTTGGTATTTTCTTTTCTCTTCAATTTCTTTCATTACTGTTTTGTAGCTTTCACTATAGAAATATTTCACATCTGTGGTTAAATTTACTTCTAGGTATTTTTTGTAGCTATCAAGACTGGGATTGATTTCTTGATATCATTTTCAGCTAGTTTATTATTGGTGAATAGAAACACAATTGATTTTTTTTATGTTGATTTTATATCCTGAAACTTTTTCTGAATTTATTTATCAGATCTAAGAGTGTTTTGGTGGAATGTTAGGTTTTTCTATATATAAGATCATGCCGTCTGCAAAGAGGGAAAATTTGACTGCCTCTTTTCCAATTTGGATGCCCTTTATCTCTTTTTCTTGCCTAATTGCTCTGGCTAAGACTTCTAGTACCATGTTGAATAGAAGTGGTAAAAGCGGGGCATACCTGTCTTTTTCAAGTTCTTAGAGGGAAAGGATTTCAGTTTCTCCCCATTTGGTGTGATGTTAGCTGTGGGTTGACTATATATGGCCTTTATTATGTTGGGGTATGTTCTTTCTATATTTAATTTGTTGAAAGTTTTTATAATAAAAGGATGTTTAATTTTATGAAATGCTTTTTCTGTGTTGATTGAAATGATCATATAATTTTTATCCTTTATTTTATTGATGTGATGTATCCCATTTATTGATTTGGGTATATTGAACCATTTTTGCAACTCTGGGATAAATCACACTTGATCTTGTTCTATTATCTTTTTGTTGTACTATTGGATCTGTATTACATTGAGGATTTTGCATGTGTGTTCATCAGGGATATTGGGCTGCAGTGTTCTCTTTTTTGCAGTGTCCTTGTCTGGTTTTGGTTTCAGGGTAATGCTGACCTTGTAGTTGAGTTACGAAGAATTCCCTCCTCTTCAATTTTTAAAAAATAGATTAAAAAGAATTGCTATTAGTTCTTCTTTACAAGCTGGTAGAATTCAACAGTAAAGCTATCTGCTCCTGGGCTTTTCTTTGTTGGGAGGATTTTATTATTGACTTAACCTCATTATTCATTATTGATCTGTTCAAGTCTTAAATTCTTGCTGGTTTAATCTTATAGGTTACATGTGCCCAGGAATTAATCCATTTTCTCTAGGCTTTCCAATTTGCTGGCATATAGTTTTTCATCATTCTCTCTAATGATCCTTTGTATTTCTGTGATATTAGCAGTAATGTCTGCTAGTTCATTTCTGATTTTATTTACTTGTGTCTTCTCTCTTTTTTTCTTGGTGTAGATAATGCTTTGTTGAATTTTTTATCTTTTAAAAAAAACTGACTTTTTGTTTTGTTGATCTTTGTATTAATTTTTTCTATTTTGTTTCATTTTGCTCTGATCTTTATTATTTCTTTCTTTCTACTTTTTGGTTTGATTTGTTCTTGCATCTCTAGTTCCTTGAGGTACATTTGTTAGGTTGTTTGAAATCTTTCTATTTTTTATGTAGGTGTTTATTACTATAAAATTCCTCCTTAGGACTGTTTTTGCTGTATGCTATATGTTTTGTTATGTTGTGTTCCTGTTGGTTTTGTTATGTTGCATTCCTATTTTCATTTTCCTCAAGGAATTTTTTTATTTCCTTCTTTATTTATACATTGACATTGGTCATTCAAAAGAATGTTGTAGTTGTATAATTTCTATGTATTTGTACAGTTTCCAAAGTTTCTCTTGTTCTTAATTTCTAGTTTTATTCCATTATGTTCTGAGAAGACACTTGAATTAGTCTGTTTTGTGTTGCTATAAAGGAAATAGCTTGGTAATTTATAAAGAAAAGAGGTTAATTTGGCTTATGGTTCTATAGACTGTACAAGAAGCATTACACCAGAATCTGCTTCTAGTGTGGGCTTCAGAGAGGTTCCAATCAAGTCAGAAGGCAAAAGGGGAGCAGGCATGTCACATGATATATTACTTTGAATATATCATACCATTTTCTCCTGGTTTTTAAGATTTCTGCTGAGAAATCTGCTGTAGTTCAAGGGGAATTTGCTTATATGTGACTCAACACTTTACTCTTGCTGTTTTTAAAATTCTCTCTTTTTCTTTGACTTACTATTTGACTCTAATGTGCTCCAGAGCGGACCTTTCAAATGGAATCTATTTGGGGGATGTTTGAGCTTCCTCTATACAAATGTTTTTTCTCTCCCAAGACTTGGGAATTTTTCAAGTATTGTTTCATTAAATCAGTGTTCTATGTCTTTTTCTATCTTTTCTCTCTTAGGAACTAATGATTTCCCATATATCACAAGGCTTTCTTTTTTTCCTTTTTCATTCTTTCTTCTTTCTTTCTTTCTTTTTTTTTTTTCTGTTTGTTTGGGTTTTTTTAAAATCCCTGTCTTCCAGTTCAGAAATTCCTTCTTCTGCTTGATCTAAAGTATTATTAGAGCTCTCAATTTTATTTTTTATTTGATTTAAATTCTTCAATTCCAGGTATTTTGTTTGGTTCTTTTTTATATGTATATTTTTAAGGAATTTCTCGTTCAGAACATAAAATGTCTTTCTGATTACTTTGTATTGTCCATCTTTGTTCCCTTGTATCTTACTCAGTTTCTTAAAGTAAATTATTTTGAATGAATTTTCAGGCATTTCATAATTTTTTTTTTCCTTTGGAGTCTGTTACTGGAGACTTAATTTGTTCCTTTGGAAATGTCGTTTTTCCTCACTTTTTTCATGTTTTTTGTGTCTCTAAATTGATATATGCACATCAAGTGTAATGATAGCTTCTTCCAAGTTTATGGAGTAGCATTCATAGGATAAGAGTTTTCCCTGTGGGTGTATCTATAATGTCAGCTGGTTAGGGTACTTTGGCCTTGGTTCTGGGTAAGAGTAATATTTTAGTCTCCATATGATTTCTTCAGCTTTAATCAACTTCAGTGGTATTTATTAGTTTCTCAGAGAACACTGGCAGTGGCAGTGGTGGCAGACATGTGTATGGATGCCAGCAGTGTTGATGGCAGGACCCAGGTGGGCCAATTTTCCAGTCCCCAGGTAATGCACACTAGTGACAGCATTGGTGAACCAAGAAGGGCTGCTTCTTAGGCCCTTTGGTGGCCCACACAGGTACCAGTGGTGGTGGGCCCAAATGGGCCTGTCCTTGGGTCCCCAGGTGGCATGTGTGGGTACTAGTGGTGGAGACAATATACCTTGAGCAGGTTGATCCTAGTGTCTCTTAATGGTGATTGTGGGCATGAAGAAGCCCTGCCACTGGAGGTGGTGAGGTCACTATAGTAGTGGTGGGCCTGGGCAGGTTACTCTCAGACTCCCTCAGTCCCACAGACAACCTCCTTAATGTTCTGGACCATCATTCCTAGGACTGTAGGGTACTGCATAGGCTAGGATGCTGGAGACATGCCTGAACTGCTGAATCCAACAGGTGTCATGACACTGCACCCTTCTGGGTGGATATGAGGGCATGTATGCAAGGCTTGAGCGATGTGGAGATGCAGAGCATATGGGGTCGATGGGCGGAATGTAGCCTGGTATTGGCTTCACTCTCAAAATGGTGCCATGCTGCAGCAGCTTGAGTCCTAGGAGGTGGGAGGAACTCAGCATGAATTTTCTCTCTGGAACAATGAAGTCCTGTGAGCTCTGGGTAGCTCCCCATGCTAAGCTCAGGGCCTGTGAGATCTGAGGGACTCTACTACGGATAGAATTTCAGGTATCTGAGTTACAATTGTGGTCTACTGGCAATATTCCACTTACCTTTTCCACACAATGGGGAGTTCCTTTTGGCTCCAAGATATATTTTCTGAGTTTTTAATGGCCAAATACTGACACTGGTATTAATAGTTGATAACTGCAAAAATATAAATAATGACATATTTATTCAGAGGTAATACCATTTCTTTCTTTCTCTGGCAGCATATTGCCATCACCTTCTAATTTCTGGGCATAGCATTGGATTAGGAATAGCAGAGTGAAATGATTAAAATAATATGTATTTTTAAGGCTTATAGAACCACTTTCATCCCCTTTCCAGTTATTGAAAATCTCTTTAGCATTGATTTAGTTTGAAATAATTCTCCTTTCAAATAACTTTTATTTCTTTTTAACTTGTATTTTTTACATGTTGCTGTGAAGACTGAACAGAAAAAAAATGAGAAATATTTTTTCTTGTGTCTGTAGCTTCTGATAAGAAAGAAAATAAATGAAATTATGGAGAAGAAAGTTAAATTCTTGGCTAAAACTATTATATTTATGATTATTTCTAATATCAATTATTAGTAATTATCTTGACTCCAAATGGAGCGTAACTACATTTTATGAATCCTTGTGCAATATACATAGAGGCAAAAGAAATAGCTCTACACTACTGCCACAACCAACCATTTTCAATATCCAGAGGCCACTGAAACCTTCCTAAATACATATAAATATTAGAAAGTCAGTAATTTTGAATTTATACATTCCTAAACAATCTTCTTATTGTGAAAAGTTAGCCTGAATTTCACTATTACTTTTTCATTTACTGAAGCAACGAAAGCCTAGACCTTATCTAATCTTTGTTTTACACTTTATTATTTCTAGTATAAATAGTATATGTAATCTTTGAAATGCAAAAAGAAAAGTTAGATTTAGAGGGCCTGAATATAAGAATAGATGGCAAGAATTTGGAGGAGTCAGTATAATTCAGATTCAATAGAATAGACGTCAGGAGACGCACAGAGATTAGGTATGAATAGAAAGATCTAAATATCACAGAAAATTTTAATATTGTAAACCAGGCAAGAGTTAAGTATCCATCTATACTTATTGATCACAATAGATTATTTCACTATAGAGTATGAAGCAAGCCTGGAGAAGGGGATCGATTCCTTTCATAGAAAGACAATTTTGGGCACACTCAATCACAAGAAAATCTAATATAGCTAGCATTTAATCTTCAATACATAAGTAGTCTGTGATAAACTTTTAGTTTCAGCATACCTTCAAATATCTCCTAATCAGTTTGGCTAGCAATATATATATATACACACACACACACACACACACACACACACACACAACTTCCTGTGAGTGTTCACTCAGGCAGAAGAAAAATGAAACATATGAGAACCATGAAATTTTGAACATACAACTATATCAATAAAATAAGCACATTATAATCATTAGTGTTTCCAAGAACAGTATTGGGGATGATTAACGTATGATTCTACTCATTGAAAAGTGATTTTTTAAAGCATTGATTTCAAAATATCATTTGCATGTGTTTAATTAAAATGTAATGTTTTTATTAATCTTCAGAGCTCCCAAGAGAATCTTCATATATTAAACAACTCTAAAATAAGCAGAAAAATAAATGCAAAACAATCTACCAAACCAAAAAATAAGAAGAATATTTTCCTTCAATCTTCTACTCCCTATTATATTTTGTCTTGGCAGGTCAGCTGTTTCTGACAGTACCAGAATTGTATTATCCAGAGCTACTGTTTCTACAGAGACAGGAGGTTCAAGGTGAATTTGATCTGTCAGACTAGAGAAAGAAGTGAAGGTGACATTTTACACTAATAATGAGTGTGATGGGAAACCTGACCAGCTCAATTTTACCGAATCGTAGATATATAAGATACTTCTTAAATAGTTGCCTATAAGCAAACCTGCACATAAATTGTCCCACTTAAATGAACATAACTTTTCTTTATATTATAATACACATCACTAAAAAACATTTCTATGGGCTTTTCCTAGACCTAGGTTACTTTCTTTCAATTTGGCATTTCCTTCCTTAAGAATTTTTAGAGATATCATTTCCATTGAAAAAGGTCAGCATAAAGACATTTTGACTTTTGACTGGCTTGAGGTAAATTCCAAGTGAACAATCCCAAACAGAAGTATTTTATTTTTATCTGCTATTTGATTCAGTGCTTTTGTTAAATTCTAATTACAAAATCTGTCATTCAATAATTTTAAGTTCTTACTAATCACTATCTCACTATAAAAATGGAATGCTATTCAGGATCTGCCTTGGCATAAGCTTGTTAAGTTTGTGGTTCATTTATTCAAAATAGTAAGTGAGGAATCAGACTCAAATCTTACCAGATATCTTAATCTTCAATTGTTGAAAATAATGACTACTGTTTCTTATATGCCAATGTGTGTTTATATCCCCTTGGATTGATATTGGCAGATATTAGCCTTTTTAATGTGTTACATGAACAGTTGTGATGGTCAAGACTCAAAACTGTGGTGATTCAATTTGTTATAAAACAATAATGATCCATTGAATTAACTTTTAGATGTTCTCTTGAAACTTTATATGGATATATACCATATTGGTGTATGCAAATAATAGCATCTTATTTACTTGGTTGTTTTTATTGACTGTTACTCGATCTCTTCAAAGCTAAGCTTTATCCATTATTCCCTCCTTTTTAAATGTGACATGCCTGTTCATGTATTTCCATAACTTTGCTAATTCTTTTTCTTCTTCATGGAATTTTCTTATCTCCTCCTTTAGTTGTTAAAAGTCTATTCATGTTTCAAAGCACAAAAGTGATCTATGGAACTGTTAGATCCCAGTGTAAGAGAAAAAGGTAAAGAAAAATTTCAGGCCCGAGATATGTTGATTCTACAAACTTTATAACTTTATTGAGTACATATCTCACCTACTTTCACACATATTTCTTTTTCAATACCTACAAACCCATTAAACATTGTGATTCTTAGTTTCCACATCATGGTAAAGATACGCATAGTATGTTAAAAATCTTACCGAGTTCACTCAGATCGTAAGTAACAAAAGCAAGACTCAAGCAAGTCTTATTATATCACAATTGGAGTACAAATATGGCCACAGTGGAAGTATAGATTGCCATTACCAGGCTATTGTATCTGGCTGCTTTATCATCCTCTTTTCACTTTTTTGGACTAAAGTTGAAGTTTTTTCTTTTCCTTATCTCAAATCTCAAAATCAGGATTTGATGAGGAAAATTAAAAAAAAAAGTTTTGACCTATTTTAGTAATACACTTCCTCCCTACATACATACTTAAATAAACTCCGATAGTTTAAAATATGTCCCAAATATACATAACTATACCTTCTTTCCTGAATTTATTGGAAGGGACATCATTTGACATGCTATGACAGTTTTAAATAGTCACTGCACATACTGTTAATACAACCTGTAAAGTTGTAACATTTTTCTAAAAAGACTTACATGCCATCTTTAATTACCACACGACTAGAAATTATTTAATTATTTTAAAGTGAGGTTGGTTTTAAATATGATAAGGGATAATTCTTATAAATATTTAATTACTTCTTTAAAATAATTCAAATTATAATTCAAAATAACATGTACATGTGACTGTGAAGATGTATTTTTTTCATATTCTGAAGAATATTATGGTGGTACAAACACTGTGTTTACGTAAATTTCCATTGCACTGCTTGAGTCAGAGCTACAAGCATGCTCATCCCCCAGATAGGACACACCACACTCAGTAGGTGTGAGTTTACCTATCCCCTTCTCCTCCCCTCACCTACCCAACACCTGATGAACGTTACTTCCATATGTGCACATAAGTTTTGATTGATTAGTACCAATTCAATGGTGAGTATGAGTGGCATTTGTTTTTCCATTCTTGTGATACTTCACTTAGAAGAATGGGCTCCAGCTCCATCCAGGATAATACAAGAGGTAGTTCACCATTTTTTATGACTGAGTGGTACTCCATGATATATGCATACCACATTTTATTAATACACTCATGTATTGACGGGCACTTGGTTTGTTTCCACATCTTTGCAATTGTGAATTGTGCTTCTCTAAACATTCCAGTGCAGATGTCTTTTTTATAGAATGTCTGTTTTTCCTTTGGGTAGATAATCCAGATTGCTGGATCAAATAAATGGTAGTTCTAATTTTAGTTCTTTGAGGTGTCTCCATACTACTTTCCATAGAGGTTGCACTAGTTTGCAGTCCCACCAGCAGTGTATGAGTGTTTTATCTCTCCATATCCATGCCAGTATTTGTTGTTTTGGACTTATTGATAAAAGCCATTCTCGTTGGAATTGAGTGGTTATTATCATTATGGTTTTGATTTGCATTTCCCTGCTGATTAGAGATCTTGAGTGTTTCTTTCCTGTGTTTGTTGGCCATTAGTCTATCTTCTTTTGAAGAGTTTCTGTTCATGGCCTTTGTCCATTTTTAATGGGGTTGTTTGATTTTTTTCTTGCTGATTTTCCTGAGTTTTATATAGATTCTGTTTATCAGCTCTTTATTGGAGATATACTAAATTGTTACTTCCTTGTTATCATTCCCAACAATATCTTATGACAAAATAAAAGCACACTTATGTTCATTAATGCCTCTGACAATTTAGATAAAGTTGAGCTAAAGGAAACACAGGTGTAAAAGCTATAATTAGTTATAAATTGCATGATCATTTTCACATTCTCATGGAATAAATTCACAACAAAAATTTAAGAGTACCTATTCTTCATATGAGTTCAATGAGATATGAATTCTCCCTGGAGTATAAATCTCTGAGTGCAGAAACCATGGAAGACAATCCATATGATGGAATGAATGTTTCTCCCAGTACCAAGAAAGGAAACTACAAAGAACATATCTGTTTCTTTTTTTTT
>RJWJ010039877.1:0-14220 GCA_004363605.1 Indri indri | reverse complement strand
TATATTATAAGAATTAGTGAGACAACGGTATACCAAGGGGTGGGGTGGATAGTGGGAATGGTCCACCCCAGGTGCAAGCATCATCTGTAGAGAATTGAAGAACCTAACCAAACCTTGGTCTACTTCTTATTATCATCATGCACTAGCAATTCTGAATGATGACTCTACTGGGTTGAATAGGGTCCTCCTGAAAATTCATGTCCTATCCTGGCAATAGGGTCATTGCAGATGTAATTAGTTAAAATGGGGTCTTAATCCTATGGAACAGGGAGGGCCCTTAATTCAGTGGCTGTTGTCTTTATTTTCTTAATGGCGTTTTACTTCTCCAAATGAAGAAGAAGAAAAGAGACAGAGATAGACACAAACAAGGAGAGAATGCCATGTGACACCAGGGGCAGAGACTGGAACGATGTACCTACAAGCCAAGGAATGCCAAAGATCGCCAGCAACCACCTGAAGCTAGGAGAGAGGCATGGAGCAGACTCTCCCTTGGCGCCTCCTGAAGAAACCAACCCTGCCAACACCTTGATTTTGAACGTCTAGCCTCCAGAACTATGAGACAATGGAATTTCTATTGTTTTAAGCCACCCGGTGTGTTGTACTTTGTTAAGGCAGCCCTAGGAAATGAATACAGTGACCATTCCCAACACCCCACCTTCTTGGTATACCACTGATATTAATAAGATAATGTAATCATTATTAAGGTATATATTGTGGCTTACAGTTAGTAGACTAATAGTCTGGAAGTGGAGGGACATGTAAACGTATATGTCAATACAGTGTGGTAAGTGCTGTAAGGGCGGTGTGCACAGGTGTCTGTGGACCATAGGGAAGGTGGAAATTCAGGTAAAGCTTGCAGAGCTCTGCGGAGAGTGTGTTCAGGTAAAAGCAGACGCGTTTAATTTGGCCAGAACAGATAGATCACTGTGTGAAGGGGAATAAAAGAGTAGAAAGAAAGGCAAGGCTCCGCTCACTGAAGGCCTTTAGAACATGAACATTTTATGGTGCTTTAGACCCTTAGTCTACTGTGGACCAGTAGAATCGGCATTGCTGGAAACTTGTTAGAAACACAGGCACCACTCTGGGGAACACTGTTATCATCCTTTGCTACCTCAGGTGTGGTCTTGGGACCAGAAGCACCAGCAGAAACTTGTTAGAAACCCAGCTCCGGGTTTGACCGGCAGCAGCCCGAGTTGAAGCCCAAGCAACAGAAGGGGACCATGGCCAACTGTGAGCACACCTTCATTGCCATCAAGCCCGATGGGGTCCAGCGGGGTCTTGTGGGAGAGATTATCAAACGTTTTGAGCAGAAGGGATTCCGCCTTGTTAGTTTGAAATTTATGCAGGCTTCCGAAGACCTGCTCAAGGAACATTACGTTGACCTGAAGGACCGTCCATTCTTCGCTGGCCTGGTGAAGTACATGCGCTCAGGGCCAGTGGTTGCCATGGTCTGGGAGGGGCTGAATGTGGTGAAGACAGGCAGAGTTATGCTCGGAGAGACCAATCCTGCGGACTCCAAGCCTGGGACCATCCATGGGGACTTTTGCATCCAAGTTGGCAGGAACATTATTCATGGCAGCGATTCTGTGGAGAGTGCAGAGAAAGAGATCCGTTTGTGGTTTTGCCCTGAGGAACTGGTGGATTACAAGAGCTGTGCTCAGGACTGGATCTATGAATGACAGGAGGGCAGACCACAGTGCTTCTCCCATCCATCTCTCCTCCTTCCCATGGGCACTGCCCAGGCTGTAGCAAACCCAGTTATTTATGGAAACTTCCTTATAATTCGGAGGGAAACTCCTGGAACCGTGAGTGCTCCCTATACAGTGTTATGTGCTACCATCAGATTAAAATGTTTTATCTCAAAAAAAAAAAAAAGAAAGCCAGCCCCACTGCAGATCCACTGACTCAGAATCCACATTGCAACAGAATGTCCAGGTGATTCGCTTGCACACTGACTTGAGACGTGCCGTTCCAGGGAAGTTAGGCCTCTGCCGAGCCTTAAAGAGAGGGAGTAAGTGGGTGAGAAGATGGCTGAGGTTGGAGAAGGAGGTGATACACCAGGGCCCGAGGGAGCAGCGTGAGCAAAGACACTGAGGTGTGAAGCAGAGGCCAAGGTTCACCGAGCCAGGCACCGCGCTGCGTGCTCCCTGTGCGCTCATCTTCTGGTCTCCGTGGTCACCCTGTGTTTGTATCCCAACAGACACATGGGGTGGGGAGGTGCGTAGCCAGCCCGGTGTTGCACATGGAGTAACTGCTGGGGGTGGAGTGGGGATGGGAACCCAGCTAGGATTCCTCAGTGTCCTTCCAAGGCCCTACGCCCTCACGCCTTTGCATAGTAAACTCCCTCTTCATGGAATATCCTTCTTTATCTGTTGAAATCTCCTTTGTTCTTCCAGACCCAACTCAAAAGTCACCTCCTCTGTGACCTCCCCCCCGCATCATTCATTGCACACTCCACACTCCTTGAGTCTCCCTAACATCTCTTTTATACCACAATGGTGGAATTTGTCATGATCCGGCTTGTTCGATGCTTGTCTCTCCCCTCCTGATCCCCAGGTAGAGCGTGATGTTTTAGGGAGCAGAGGTATTAATTAATCTCAGTCTCCCCAATTCCTAGTTTGATGCTTAATGTCTAATAAATATGAACATGGATTTATTAAAGAGGGACGTGAGCATCAACTCTGGCTGCATTTCCTTACTAGCCATGTGACCTCGAGCACATTCCTTAACCCTTTGAGCTTCAGTGTTCTCACCTATAAAATGGTGGGAATGAAGCCTAATCATAAGGGCGTGGTGAAGATGAGAAGCGATGAGGGATGTAAAGATGGAAAACACAGTGCAGGACACAGGTAAATGCACAGTAAACACCTTTTAAAGGAACAGAATAAATGAGTATGGTGACCTGTGTAAAAGCAAACAGCAACAATAAAAACTACACTTACAGAGTAAGTGCCAAGCACTATTTTGGGTAGACTATACGCATTATCTCCCCATTCTTCGAATACCACTTGTTATCATTATCGTCATTTTCTTTTCATAAGTAATTAAACTGAGGCCTCTGTAGGTTCGGCAGTTTTCCCAAGGTTAAGGGGAGAGCATGATTGGGACTCCGATCCAAGCAAGTCCAAAATGTAAACTTCCTGAAAAAACTAAAGGGCAAACCATTAAGTATCTCCCTATTGGTGTAGCAGCCCATCCAAATATCATACCACTATGCTTTTAACCTCCAGAGACAGAACTGCTTTATCACATTTGCACCAAAACCTTTAAAAAATCTGAGCATTTTAAAAATCACATTCCTTAATACTAGGAAAATACAGCTGTCAGCAGTCACATGGTGAGATCTGGCTGTTCTTCATGAAATACAAGCTGTGTTAACGGGAGGTGTGTTGAAGCTGTTTGCGGCTGTACAGCACTGTGTGTATAACTAAAACAATCAGAAGTAAGCTTCCCACGTTCAATGAAATGTTTACAGACTGGCAAGTTCATAGGAATAACGGCTGTATCCAAAACACTAGTGATATTCTTTTGATGTCAGTTACATGGAGTCTTCGTGTTTCAGTAGCTGGGTTTTGGGGAGGAGGGGTGTTCCTTTGGAGATTAGATTATAAAATTGGAAAGCGCTTTTCCTTATGTTCTGCTGTTCCCGATTCTCCGTTATAAGGGAAATGAATTTAGAAGTTTAAAAAATCAAATTATTTATCTTAGTGTTCCCCGAAGTTTGCAAATTGCTGAGCAATGTGATGCTTTGCCCTGCATTCCCCTCACTGAGTCTATCTGGGTAAATTAATTACAAGACAATCCTCAGGAATTAAGTGTATTTTAAGTTCAGAGGCATCTGCTTAGAGACTTCTAATACCGCTAAATAGTCCCTTTGGAAATGCACTCGTTAGTATGAGTGGTATAATTTTCATTTCCGCTGGCACCATGGCATATGACTTCTTCAGTTTCAGCTACCCTCTGATTGACCTGTCAAGGGCATAAACCACTCTGAAGATGTTCCAGCACCATTTGTGCTTCTCCAGTAGGTGTAAGGGACTGGATTGATTTGTTCCATGCAAAGGAATAATTTAGAAGACAATTTTCCTTGGTTTTAATGTGATGCATTGTCTGTATAAACACATACACACACACACACACACACACACTCAGTCTGAACTTATAATAAGTATACTGGGCAATAGAACAAAACAAACATTTTCTTACATGACAGATATTCCCTATGTCCTGAGGACATGAATTAGGGAAAAAAAATCTATGGTATGATTAATCCATTATGTAAACTGAAAATGCATATTAAGTTGAATGCCAATAAGATGTTGGCAGAGCATGGCGGCGGGCGGGGGGGTTGTATGGAACACAGAGAAATGAAATTTACATTTTGGAATTTTTTTCCTCCTCTCTAAAATGGAAACGTGGTGAGTTCTAGTACCTGATTTTCCTGAAGCTGCTATGTTCTGGTTTGGAAGAATTCTGAATCAGGGTTATTTTAAGAGAGCTGCTCTTTCCCAGGCTCAGCACAAGCAGAAGCAGAGCAGGCCAGCTCTCCATTATTCCGTCAGTTATAAACAACAGGGCACCGAGTGGGCATCCTCCAGAAGAACACAGAAGGGCCACTCACCATCCATCCACCCTGTCAACAGATCTAATTTGAAAAGATCAGGTGTAGAGAAAAAAAAATCAGTTCCTTGAATAAAATGGAGGCCAAAAACTTGCTTTAAATAATTAGAATTTTCAAATGCACAAAGAGCTGGCATTCAGCTACTTCCAGAAGCACAGGTGACCCTGTGGCATACCACCAGGCCAATCACTTCCTGATAATGATAATAAAGGGACATTTATGCAGTGCTTTATTAGTGTTCATAAAACATGTTTATACATGTAATGTCATTTGATCCTTATAACAATCTGATGCCAAAGTCTACATATGAAATATATTAAGAACACAGGTTTTGGAGTCCAGCCAATTAGGTTAAAATCCTAATCCCTCAACATACTAACTCAATCACCGTGGGAACTTAGTTATCCTTTCTGATGCTATAATAGGAAGAAATGAGATCATTGGGGAAAACATTTTCTTGGTGCTTGGCACTTGGTGTGGTCACAACAACAGGTAGTAGTTGTTATTATTATCAACTATACTATGTTGCCTGCTTCAATGATTTCAATAACTCACTCTTTTCCAATCCAAAAATATGTTTCTCCAAATGTGACTTGAAAACCAGCTTCTGAACCTTCTTAAGTAAACATAAGAATCCATTGAATGAACGAATCAATGAATGGAAAGAACTCTTGCTCGGGATCACTCAGAAAAAGAATAATGCGTTGGGAAGTATAATATTCACTCAGCAAACATTTATGTCTGAACTCAGTATGGACCAGGAGCTAGGCATAGGCCAGCACATCTAATCTTCATAGGAATCCTATGAAAAAAGTGTTGTCCTCTTTCACAGATTACAAAACTAATTGATCCAACAATTTAGTTAACTTGCATAGAGATACACAGCTACTATGTGACAAAGCCTGGAGTTGAAACCAGGTCTTTGGATTCTGGGTCCAGTGTGCATTCTTGACACATTGGCCTCTTGACCCATCACAGGACAGACAAATAAATCTTGCCCATATGAGCAGGCTCCATAGGGTGAGACACAGTTTTTTTCTAAGTCTAATCCACGTGGCTATTCAGCATCTCTCTTAGATACATATGGCAGTGTCATATCTGATAATACAAATGTTAATACGATTAATTAGCCCTTATCTACAATATGGCCCAAATCATGGCTTGCGATGGAAAGCAAGTAAAGAATGGACATGGGCCCTGCCATGATCCCCACCTCGCACATTCTCACTCTTCAATACCAGTCACTCCCCATGGCTTAATAACTTAGAGAAAAAGGAGGAAAGAGGACTTGACAAGAAAAAAGAAAGAAAGTTAGAAAAGAACATACCTTTCACCCACTCGGAACTGAGAACATGTAATGAAAGCCTTCCAGAAGAGAATGGATCCACTGCTCACCAACTCCAGCTCCGACTCAGACCTCTTGGATTAGTTTTGGGAAGAGAGACTGACAACCCATATAATTCCAGGGCCCACAAATTCAGGTTCAATAAACAGATTTTTTTCCCTCTTAATTATGGAAAAACTGCATCTGGTAGACCTAGACAAGATTGACTGGAAATCCCTTAAGGTCAAGGAATATGTCTAAGTTTTCTTTGCATTCATCAATTACCACAGGTCCTGGAAAATTATACTTAGATAAATTTTAATGAATGATTGTCAAAAATCTATCAGTTTCTGCAAGATTATGGTTTAAAAACAATCCAATCATACTAATTTAATGTCCTCCTAAACAGGTCTATTATACCGAGGAAAAATTACAGCTATAATACATCTTGTGTTTATCAAGCTCTTGCAATTAGTGCCTTTTGACATTGTTGTCAAAAATTTAAAAAAATTAATCACCATACAGATGAGCAAGATTGTTGAGTTCTTTGCAAGCAAAAGAAAGTCATTTTGATTAACCTTAACAGAAAAAGAATACACCGGAAAGATACAGCATATAGAGACGCTACTGAATGGCTGACTAAGCAGATTTAGGACAGGAAGGGCAGCTCCAAGAGACTCTGGAGCAACCTACCTCTCAAATGAGTGAATGTCAACCATTTTTTCTGTCCTTACAACACTCTGCTCAAGATTCAGAATCCCAGGAGAAAGAGATTGATTGCCCTAATCCAGGTCATGGGCATACGCTTTGGCTGGGGAATAAAAAAGAATCTTGATTTACATCCCATCAACACTATGCACAATGGAGGAGGGGTAGCACCCAAAAGAGATAGGGGGTGCCTTTATTAAAAAAGGGAATGCCATGAAGCTGAAAACCCACAAATGTCCACTACAGTGGATGAAGCAGGAGGTAAAGGAATTAACATTTCTTGAGCACTTGTATATACAAAGCACATAGTGTGTGAATTACTTTATACATATATCTCATTTCATCCCCAGTCATTCTGAAAGATGGTCATTTTATCCTCATTTTACAGATGAAGAAATTGACACTCAGAGAGATTAAATGACTTTCCCAGCACCACCCTTCTAATGAGCATTGGAGTGAAGATTTGGACTGAGGTTTATCTGAGATCTGCATTATACTCTGTGTATCAAGCTTAAAGAACGATGAATCATGAGTTGTTGTCAGCTCTGAGGGTATACCCTGAATGGGGTTCTAGAAAGGCTGACTCGTACAGGAGAAAATTTAATGCTTTCTTTACTGACTTGGTTGGTGAAATAAAGTACATTTGAAAGGCATAATTAGGGAAAGAGCACAGGACTGAGAATGGGAGAATACAGTTCATGTCCTGGCTTGCATAACTCTGGGTAAGTATCTGAGACATGGGTTCTTCGGCTGAAAACTGAGGATAATAATGTCTAGTGACTACCTCACAGGAGATGGCTAAAGCACAGGATTTGGTATTTCTACCAAGTTTCTTAACCTTTCTAAGCCTCATTTTTTTCATGCAAAATAAGGATAATATGTTATAGGATTATAAGAATTAAATGAGATAGTATAGATAGATCTTGAACACAAATTAAGTGCACAATAAGCATTATTTCCTTTTCACCTCACATAATTCTCATGACGATCAGAAAAGACAATGTATGTGAAAATGTTTTAAAAGCTGTGACATGATATAAAAATGTTAGTAAATATAACCCAAACTGTTAATAACATCAAGTTTGGTAGGAAAATTTAAAAACCAAGCCACAATTTTTCAATGACTTGAAAGTGACAGGATGGATATTCATTGGAGAAAATTAATATTTGGTAGAGAAAAATATGGAGCATGGCTGAGAGTGGCTGGCTGTTCACTAAACCCATTTCTTCTTCCTCTTGGGTACATAGCTAAATAGCTAAATAAAAATTTCCAGCCTTTCCTATAGTCAGGTGTGGCCATGTGATCAAGACCGGCAAATGAATATGGGCATAAACTTAGTCAATAAAAATCTCTCCTAGCAAATTTGGAAACCATGTATTGATATTGCAGAGCCACAAGGTGGAAGGAGCCTGGGTCTCTAAATCCCTGCTTGGAGGAAACCGATTACTGATCAAAGACATAAGCAAAAATAAACATCTACTGCAGTAAACTACTGACTTTTGGCATTTATGTATTTTGACATATATACACACACAAAAAATTTTACATTTTATGTACATATATTTAACATATATGCAACGTTACAGCCAACATTACATTAACTTCGGATTTCTCGACCTCAGCACTATTAACATTTTGGGCCAGATATTTCTTTGTTGTGGGGAGCTGTCCTATGCATTGTAGGAACCTGTCCTCTACTCACTAGAAGCCAGTAGCATACCCTCACCTCTGTCGCAATCAAAAATGTCTCCAGACATTGCCAAATGTCCCCTGAGGGGAATGATTGCCCATGGTTGAGAACCACTGCCTTAACTGTACTTGGGAATTAATTCACTTAAAAAAAAAATCTTCACAAGACTGAAGTAGAAGGAATGACTTTCCCCAAAAGTAGTAGTAAAACAGCTAAGGATCTCAGCCTAGCAGACTATAGTTTAAAATTGTGTCCATGAGCAAATCTGTTGACTCGAATTCTAAGGATTGAAATTCCTAAATGAGATAATTTTCCAAACCTGCTGGTGCTCTGTGATTGAATTAGACACACCATAATCAAAGACAGCACCTGGCACTTCTGGCTATTCTGAGATCCTCAACTACTGCAATACTATTTCTTGAGGTATTTTTATTCCTGTTTTTGGCAATGGCCCTATAAGAGAAGTGTCTTCTTCTTTCATCAGAGTTATATTCTCCTGCTTGTCCTCAGTGTATAGGAATATAATGATCTCATAGTCTTGATGATTTAACATAAAAATCCTCCCACTGCACTGCTTCCAGAAATCATTTTGGTGGAGTAAAAGCCAAGTAGCAATATATAACCACTTTCTCTTAAACATTTTATTCATCATTCTAAAAAAACTCATAACGCAAAATTTTTCAACTTATAAAATGCCCACAAGATAAAATTTTTTTCATTTTCTTTCTTTTTTTTTTCTTCTTTCAAAAGGTTTCCTTTGTGAATCACTATGCTAAAAACATATTAGAGGATCCACAAATGTCTGCTGACCGGATTTAATCTTGGCGTTATTCTATTGCAAATCAAAGAGACGTGCTAACTTATTTGAGTAGGCATTTCCTTCTTAACTTTGATGAGTACAGCACATTCACATAAAAATACAAGCATATAAAGTAAACTTTAAGAAGGGATATCCTTCCCTTTTTCTTGGTTTTCACAGCAACATCTATGAAGCCATATCCAACAATAATATAGGTATACTGAAAGCTGCAAGAGCAGAAAAAGTCATGTTTTCAATGAACAAAATCGTGAATTTGGTGGAAACTTGGAGTTTTCTGTAAAATTTAGATTGTCTTTTCCTTTTAATAAACCTTCAAATTCATAAATGCTACTCATAATGATTCATTTTGATTGTTTTTTCATTTTTATATATTTTAAACACCTTTTTTGAAAGAGTATAGTAAGTTCAGGACTGGGATAGGAGGCAGAGATGTGTGAAATTTTGGAATTTATTAAGATGTGAATACTGTTACCTCGATTTTTATTTTTAAAAAAATTACCATATAAGACATAATTTAAAATGAGGGCATCTCAAAACCAAATATGTGTTATATTTCTATACTGGCAATTTAACTATTAATTTGCTGCTTGGAACCATTGCTCTCCCAACAGCATAGGCATATGAACATATGAACTGGCTCTACCTCATTTCTACTTTTCAAGGGAGAACCCACCAAATTGGGAAGAGGGCACTTTTTGTGTGTGTGTTTTGGTCTAAAGAGAATTACTAGTATTAACCAGTTAAAGCTCCTGGGAAATTGAAGTACCACCACTAGCTACCATCTATAGGCAAAAACCCCTAAACTTCCCATACAACCATTGCCTGGCACTGCAAGCAACCTCGCAGTAGATAAATGGAGCTACTTTTGAGTCCCCTTAGTTATCATTACATTATATTGTGATTTTAGTTAGGCGATTCTGTGCATACACTGGAAATACATATGTACAGTAAATCTCTTTCTATAGCTGCATTAATATTCAGCATGTATATGATAAGCAATAGCACATTATTCATTTTCAAATCCATGCTCATTCTTGTTATGCATTTGCACCAAAGCACAGAAAGCCCATGAGTAATCCTTCAAGGAAAAGTTAGCAGAAGCTCCTCCTGTTCACTTTCACGTCGAATGGGAGGAGGGACCATCTCTGAGAACTCAAATTACCTCTTCATTGTGTTCATTGGAATCCAGAGGAAAATGCACACCAGCTTGCCAGGCTGCACATTTTGCTGTAGCTCTGATGCAAGCAATTTCCAGCTGGAATTTGGGGATCGACTAAAAAAGTTCTTCCCCTGAAAGATGGATTAAATTGATCATTTTTTCCTAGACATAGTGCACTTCAGGCTCATTTTGCTTT
The DNA here is from genome assembly GCA_004363605.1 of Indri indri. Classification (NCBI taxonomy): domain Eukaryota; kingdom Metazoa; phylum Chordata; class Mammalia; order Primates; family Indriidae; genus Indri; species Indri indri. The sequence goes on along the minus strand of RJWJ010039877.1, from coordinate 3,701 downwards.
GTAATTAAGAAGAAAGCCAGAAACATCATTTACACATTAAGAATTTAATAGATATATTTTTCTAGCTTTATGCATTAGCACAGGACAGCCCATTAATGAAATAAGTCTTCCTTCAGGGTCAATTTAGATGGCTGTAATCTTCTGCAAATATATTGCAAATGAGGATCATTTAATGATCTTAAAACTAACTGCCAGGAGAGGATTGTTATAACTCTCCAGACAACAAAAAGAGACTTGGCATGGCGTGCAATATCCCTTCTTTAATTTAACAAATGTTTGATTTCTGGCCACTAGGTTAAAAAAATTGCAAATATTATCTTCTGTTTGGGTTAGTCTCTGGCTTGCTGACCTGGGAGGTTAATTCTGATTATGAAAAACACAGGGCTGCATTAAATGATCAATTAATGGATAACAGGTTTGTACTGATAAAATACATCCTTTGCATTGCTGACATGACATTGAATGTCAACCTCTGCTAAGCTCCCCTTGGTCTAGTCCAGCTCATCTTTTTCTGCAGATGTTCTTTGCCCGACTTCACTAACCCATATGTATTGATATCCACAGTTAAAACAATACTTAACATGTATTTATCATTCAAACATTTACAAAATTCTTTCATACGTGTGCTCTTCCTTGTTCCTGAAAACAATATCAGGTGGCAGGTGTGGAGCACGTCATTTTCCCTTTTATAACAACCAAGGAATTTGAGGTTCAAAGAGACTAAATGCTGGGCTCGAGCCACCCTGTCCTACTTCCTCTTCCCCCAGCAAGTAGGAGCTAACATTCGGGTCCTCTGACTCTTGATCCAGTGTCCATGCGTGTCCACCTGTAACCCCTCACCTTAGTAAAGCACTTATCTAAAAGCTGTGGAAGCCTGGAGGGAGGATTTGGTACAAAGTCTCCATGCTCCCAGAGAATGCACACTCTCAGAGAAACAAAACATCGTCCCCTAAAAACATAGCAGAAGTACATGTGTGTGTGGTGATTATCAAAGGAATGGAGAACATAGTGTCAAGAAGTTCATGGAAAAAAGAAGTATTATATTGATAGGATATAGAAGTCAGAGAAGATTTCTTGGAAGAGGCAGACTTGAAAGAAGGGCAATAATTATATTGGAGAAGAAAAACGGTTTGGGAAGAGGCAACACATAGGAACATGGGACTATGAAGTCAGATAGACCTGGGCTCATGCCCTGGCTCTGCCACTTATTAACTGTGTGCCTCTGATCAAGCTACTTAATTTCTCTAAGCCTCAATTCCTTATCTGTAAAATGGGCATACTTATTAACACCTGCCTCACAGAGTTGTTAATAATACACGAGATAATGTATGTAAAGTGCTTTGTATAGTGGCTGGTACAGAATCAGTGTTCATTCCTAGGATAGCTTAAGCAAAGGAACAGAGATGAGATATAAGATGGACTGCCAAAAAATAATGATAAAATTAATCAGGCTTGAGCAAATTTTTGTAAAAAAGAGTAATGAGAAAATATTAGAAAAAATTCAGGTTAGATTATGGGGTCCCCTGAGTGCCAAGATAACAACTTTTGCCTACTGGTTTTCTATTTCTGTTTGCAATTCAGAACACTTTCCAGAAACAAAATCTTAATATATGCAAAAGATACAAGTAGAACTGCTCTGGTTGGAGCTGGTGTGGGAAATCCAGAGCCCTATGTGCTCAGCACTCCCCCACCATCCACAGCATCCCTTGGAAGGAAACCCAGGTTGGAAACCAGGTCTTTTGATGATAGGAAGCTATGGCGGTCTTCTGCTCAGGGTAGTGGTATGAAGAACATTTATCTGGCAGCAGTAGCAGATTGCAATAGAGGACAGAAATGTGAATGACTACCTAGCATCCTGTTGTTGTCAGGTGATAAGAGTTTGGAATGGAATAGAGCGGTGGCAGTGAGAACAGGCAGAGAGGGATAGGTGCCAATGACATTACAAAGACAACTTGACAGGTCTCTGTGAGTTGGCTGGGTGGGGGAGGATGAGAGAAAAAGAATCAAAGGTGATTCATGGGCTATAGACTCGGGCAATCATTGGTGGACTCCTTGGTGCCACTCTTCAATTTCCAAAGAAATCTTGTTAAACTCTCTTATATAATGATGACTAATTATTTATGATTTCACAAAGTTCTAAGTAGTTTAGGATAACAATACCTAAGTTTATTGTTTGGGATGATAATGGATATCAATTGGTAGAGGATAGAGTGAGGGGTGAGGTTCCTGGTCAAAAAGTTTAGAAAACACTGTGTTGAATAAAGTTAAATAGACTTTACCCAGACTTCTGATTCTTTAATATGCTGCTGTTGTTTTGAGCTCTTATGCAAAAGATGGAATAAGCAGATTCTCCCGAACTTATTTGACCAATAACCCATTTTTAAGAAACATTTTTATAGGATTAATGTTTCTTGGAACCCATTTTGGGATATGTTGCTCTGTGGAAGCCAACAAAGGACCCTAGAACTAAAATTTATTCCAATTATCACTCACTGGAAATATACTATGTGTCAGGCATAAGACTTCTGCCCTCAAAGAACCCAGTCTAGTGGGGGAGGCTCACATACAACCCACATTATATACCCACAATATTTACAAAAAGGATGATGCATTTTGGGAACAGCAAGTGATTCCTGTGGCTACAAATAAGCATGCTGCCTGGGTAAAGAGAGTGGCAGGTGTGGAGCAGGTGACAAGGCTGGAAAGGTAGGTAATAGGCATTATTATTGTTGTTATTAGCTACCATCTATTGAGTGCATGCTATGTGCTAAGCATAATGCTAAGTATCTTACATACATTACATCAATAAATCTTCCCTACGATCCCATAAGTTAAGAACTATTATCATCCACATTTTACAGATGCAAAAACAGAGGCCTAGAGAGGCTATATAACTTACCCAAGGTCTCAAGTGCTGTGTAAATGGCAAAGTCCAAACAACTCCAGACGTTCAAAGCCCAGGGTCTGCATGCTTAACCATTGTGACACATTGGCTCCTTAAACCTTAGCTGTTTTAAGGAGTCTGGGCTCTATCATGAAAGCCTTGAGGAGGCTTGGAAAGTTCTACATCTCTTCCCCTCCTTTGACAAATCCCTGAAAACACTTTGAGTCAGATCTATACACAAAACGGAAGAAAATGACACTTGCTAAACCACCAAACCACATCTGCCTTGCAGGGATCCTCATGAATCATAGCCTCCCAATCGCCTGGGGATTTTCAAATGAAAGGCCTTCATGTGCCTGCAAGTTACTATCCTGCTGGGTTACCTTCGTCCATAACTGTTTCTTAGAATTGCGTTGCCGCACCATGAAAATTTTGTTTTATTTTACCTTCTTCAGAGAATCCGCAGCTCTACATTCTGTCTGTCATGTGGGTTTACTGAGGGCTAACTTTCAAAGTCATGCATTCCGTGGTAAGTGTATTTTAAACCATGCAGCATCACATTAAAAAGAAATGGCAGTCATTCTGCCCTGGAAACTGTTCCCTAGCATGACATTACTTTAATTCACTGGCTCCTTGTAATCAAGATCTAATAAACAGCACCTTTAAATAAGTCCTACACACAGCCTGCATTGTTACAATCAATTGAACTACTTAAAAAAGAAAACCTCTGAGGCTATCTGGAGGCATTCTGTGCTTCCCTCTGTTTTATGGCACAACCTTAGACACGATGTGTAAAAAGGTCAAGACAGCATGTAGG
>RJWJ010039876.1:0-14257 GCA_004363605.1 Indri indri | reverse complement strand
TGGGGAAGTAAGTTGTCTTTTCACTTCATAGGAGTCTGAATGAGAAAAAGCCACATCTGAAGAACTACATCCAGATCTGATGTAGACCATGATATCCTGGTTCACTGAGACTGATGTCATGATTGGACATGACTTTCGGGAATCTTGAGATCAGGCTGAGTATGTATTAGAGATTCATGAATAATTGGGGCAAAGATTGGACTTGACAGCATGGTTTTAAACACAATCCCAATTTTCCCCACCTTCTGTATCCACACTATAGCAATGTGACTTTGTAGCTCTTCCCATCAAAAAGTGTAATCTACTTCCCTCTGACTTAAATCTGGGAGGGCCAGTAAATTGTAATAGAAGCCATGATGCTCCCACAAGCTTGTGAGACTGAAGAAAACTCTCAGACAAAGTGTCACAGCCACTTTCAGAAAGAAACCATCAGCACGTACTGAAAAGATTGGTATGAGAAGGTAAGTGTAGGACACTGAAACTGTCTGCAATATTTTCCATGCATTATATCTTATGATTTGTTGACTTATTTCTTTTTAAAGTTGGGACATTGTTATATCAATTTCCAGACTAACTTCCTCATTTCATAAAACATATTTAAACTTTGAACTCAAATCCAAGAAAGTATCTCCTTTAATTCTTCTGCCATGTTGATTGCTGTAAGTTGTCACTTACGGTCATCAAAAACCTGGGTGTTTGTCTCTCACTCTCTGTTTTTTTAAAAATTTCAATATTATGACACTATGTGTTTGCTTGTACATCCTAAAAGACTAGCGCATTGCTGACATACTCATTATGATCAGCAATAAGAAATAAATATGTATACCCTAAAGATCTTCAACAGATCCCCAGATGTTTCTAACATACGCAATATTAGAAAAGATATGCTAGCAATGAAGATATATACATTAAATTGCTTTTCTAACATCACTTAATGAAACAGTTTTCTAACAACTGGTTTGAGTCTAAGAAACTCATTCCTTCATAATCTCTGAAATGAAATGCCAGAGCAAAGAAATGTAGAGAAATATGCAGAGGCAGTATAGTCTTTCTATTAATATGTTCTGCTAAATTCGTTGACTGTGTAAGAGATGAACCAGAATGATTTTTTCTTATAAGAACTGATTTTCCTTGTGTAAATTTGTTTAAATAAAACTAATAAAATTTTGACATGGGTTGGATTTTCTTCTTTTCTTTGCCAAAAGCAAGAACATTGACTTTCATGACATTTTCTCCCTCAGAAGACTGATAAACTCTTTGCAATTTATGCACTGATTGAAATGTTGAAAATATTGTTTAATATTGGCTCAATGCAATATTATCAGAAATTTAGTGACTTACTTTTATTAAGCTGAATCCTGTGCTTGATTTGTTAGTTTCCATGAAGAAATAATGGTACATTTAAAGAGGACAGAAGTTTTAATTGTTTGTCTTAATGTACCAAAGGAATTACGATAGTGTTTTACAAAAATAGAAAATACAAGAATGTCTAAATTTTAAAATCATTCAATAGGTTTCTTAAATCTTAACAAATGTGTAATTAATTATGTGTGTATATATATTTACATATATTATATATTTATATTTTATATATACGTATAATAAGAGCTACCACCCATAGAAATTAAAAGAAGCCACAAAATAAGTTACTAGAAGGATTATTTTTGAGGAAAAAATTAAAAATAATTAATAAAGGGTATGTGTATCTATTTCTTAAAGAGGAAGTACTATTTTGCTAGACTGGATCAGTGTTTCATGAAATAATTCTATTACAAATACATACTACCATTGTACATAAAAATGATGCATGGAGAAATAAGGTGGAAAAAAGAGAAAGAAAATGATGACTGTATTTGGAGATAATACAAGAAATAAAATAGAGGCATAGAGGGGAAAATAAGAATGATACAAAGATGGAAAACCAAAACAATACAAACATATCAAGTACATTATTTACATATAAAAGTACTTTTTTGATAACAATATCAAAAAATAAGCAGACTTTTAAAGATTTTACAGACTTTTAATTTAAGTTTTAGATGCAGTCATCAGCTCTTGATTTCATCTAATGAATGGACAGTATGAAATTATAATAAATAATTCAAATATTTTTTAATAAACTATTGAAACAATAAAATTCAGTATATTATACACACGTACACCCATGTAACCATCATCTCAATAGAGATATATAATATTTTCTTCTTCCCCAAAAGTTTTATTCTTAACTCTTTTTATTTAATCTATATACTCACCCAACTACCACCTCAGACAACCGTTGCTCTTGATCTGATTTCTGTTACTATAGATTAGTTTTACCTGTTTTTGGAGTTTCATGTGAATGAAATAATATAGCATATGTTCTTTTTTTCTGGCTTCTTTCTCTCAACAAGTTGTTTTAGATATTCATAAATGTCGTTATGCAACTCAGCAGTTCATTACTTTTGATTGCTGAGTAGTATTCTATTGTATGATTATACTACAATTTTTTAATTCACTCATGTATTAATGGACTTCTTTCTAGTTTTTAGCTATGCACACTCAGGCATTCAAATTTTTTAAACATATTATATATATATGAAATTTTATATACACACATATATGGTAAAATTTGTAGTAGTGAAAATGCTAGGTCATATGATAAAATGCAAAATTATTTTTCATTATGGTTATGCTATTTTATATTCCCAGCAGCAAATTTATGAGAGTTCCAGTTGCTCCATATTCTTATCAACATGTGGCATTACCACATTTTTATTTTTAGGCATTCTAGTGGATTTGAAGTAGTATTAACTTGAATTTATGAAGATGTAGAGCAATTTCCCTATCATACTGAATAATTGTATATCTTATCTTGTAAAGTATGACTGTAATTATTTTTGTCCTATTTTTATTGGTCATTAGTCTTTTATTATTGACTTTTATTATTGACTTCCTTTATTATTGACTTCTGAAATCTTTATACATTCTGAAAACAAGAACTTTCTGAGATACATGTGTGTTGGAATATTTTCTCCCATTTGTGGTTTGCCTTTCATTTCCTTAAGGGTGTCTTTTGAAGAATGGAATCATTTCATTTTGATTTTTTCCCTTTATGATCAGTGTTCTTTTTTATTCTAAGAAAATTTTACCTACTTCAGGGTTACAAAATATTATGCTATATTATTTCTAGAAACTTTAGTATTTTAGCTTTTATATTTATGTCTCTAATTCATCTAAAGTTCAGTTTTGTGAATGAGCTCTGAAATGTTTCAGATTCTTTTTTTCTTTTCTTTTTTTTAATTTCAGCATACTATGGGTGTACAGATGTTTAGGTTGCGTATGTTTCCCTTGCCCCTCCTCCCACCAAGTCCGAGTTTCAAGCATGTCCATCTCTCGGATGGTGCGCATTGCACTCTTTGTGTATGCATATACCCGTCCCCTGCTCCCCGTCTCCCCTGCCTGACATCCAATAGATGTTATTCTTATATGTACACTTATGTGTTGATCAGTTAATACCAATTTGATGCTGAGTACATGTGGTGCTTGTTTTTCCGTTCTTGGGATACTTCACTTAGTAGAATGCGTTCCAGCTCTATCCAGGAGTATACAAGAGGTGCTATGTCACCATTGTTTCTTAAAGCTGAATGTTACTCCATGGTATGCATATACCACATTTCAGCAGAAAGTTGTTTAATTTCCATGACTTTGTGTAGAGATGAGAGTTTCTGTTGGGGTTGATTTCTGTTTTTATTCCACTGTGATCTGAGAAGATGCATGGTATGATTTCTATTTTTTTAAATTTTTTGAGACATGCTTTGTGTCCTAGAATATGGTCAATCTTAGAGAATGTCCAATAAGCTGATGAGAAGAATGTGTATTCAGTGGTTTTTGGGTAGAATGTCCTGTAAATGTCAGTCAAGTCCATTTGTTCTAGAGTTCTGTTTAAGTCCATTATTTCTTTGTTAATTTTCTGTTTGGAGGATCTGCCCTGTGCTGTCAGTGGGGTGTTGAAGTCTCCGACTGTTATGTTGTTTCAGATTCTTTTGTCCAATAAAGTCATCCAATTATTTCAGCACCAAATGTTGAAAAGATTAGCCTTTTCCCATTGTATTACCTACATGAATTTTTTAAAAATCAACTAAATGCATGTGCATACTTTAATATTTGTTGATTGTATTCTGTTCCATTTGTTATTTTTTCTATGTATGCAAATATCACATTCTCATTTCATGGCCTTATAGTAAATCTTGAAATAAAGTATTGTGAGTACTACAAATTAGTTTATTTTCCTCAAAATTATTTTGGCTGTTCTAAGTCTTTTGCTTTGAAATCCAAGTTTAAGGATGAGTTTGTATCCAAAAATGTCTGGTTTAGCATTAAATTTGTAGATCAGTTGGGGGAACTGACATTTTTACCATATTGAGTCTTCCAAACAATGAAAAATATATATTAATACATACTTAGATTATATTTAATTTTTTGGTAATATTTTCACTTATTTATAAAGATTTTACACATTCTTCATTAAATTTATTCGAAGTATTTTTCATATTGTGATGTTATTTTAAATGGTACTTTAACACTTGATTTCAGATATTTATGCTCATGTAGAGAAATCAACTATTTGTTTAACACAGATCTTGTACTGTGTAAAATTGCTTATTTTTGTAAATTTCTTTCTTTCTTTTTGTTTCTAATTTCTATGTCATCCTTTCTCTTTATTGCCTTATTGCACTGGCTATGGCTTTCAGCATAATATCATTAAAGAAGAAGAAAAAAGGAAAAGTTTTTTCCCGAATTTAGTAGGAAAGCATGTATTCTATCTTAAAGAATAATGTTAGTTGCAGGTTTTATGAAGATACCTTTAATCACACTAGATTTCTTTCTACTCTCACTTTGCCAAGAATTTTCATGATAAAAGTGTATTGAATATTGTCCTATATTTTTCCTACATCTCTTGAGATGGTCTTTTTTTTTCTATGATTATGGAGATCTGAACTTATATTCCTGAGTTATATTCTACTTGTTTATTATATATTGTCTTTGTTATATATTAATGGATTTAATTTGTTATCATTTCCTGAAGTTTTTTTCCTAATGTAATGAACAATGTGATATTTATTTTTAAATGTTTGATAGAATTTATTAGTGTAGCCATCTTGACCTGGACCTGAAGTTTTCCTACGGTACTTACAAATTTATTTTGTTTAAAATATATATGACTATTTAGATTCTATCTTCTTGCTTCAGTTTTATTAATTTATTTTGATAACTCCATACATGATGTATAATTTATTAGCACAAGGTTATTCATAAAATTATCTTAGTATCAATTATATATCTGTAATAATATCTTCATTGTCTGATACTGATAACATGGGTTTTCCCAATTTTTTGGTTGTTTGTCACAGTAGCTAGGGGTTTATCAATTTTATTAATTTTTTTCAAAGAACCAGCTTTTAGCATCTTTGATTGTCTTTGTCCATTTTGTATTTTGATTTCTATTATTTTATTATTTATTTCTTACATTGAGTTCATTTTTCCCTTCTTCTTCTGGCTTCCTAAGGGGGGAAATTCAGTTAATTGGCTTAAAGTTTACTTGTAAAAAATATAAGCATTAAAAACTATTCATGTCCTTCAAAGCTCTACTCTAGACACAATAATTTTGATGTGTTCTGTTTCAATGATCATTTAATTAAGTGTATTCTAATTCCTTTTGTGATTTTTAAACTAATTTCTAGTTTAAATTTGTTTTGGTAAAACATGGTGCATATGATTTTAATACTTTACAATTTATTGATACTTGTTTTATGGCCCAGTATGTTATCTTCATCAGTGACTATTCAACGTACATTTTAAAACAATGTGCATTCTGCCATTACTTGTTTCATATTCTATAAAGATCGGTTAAGGTTGATAATATTGTTCTAGTTCATCCTTAATGACATTCTCTTTACTGCTATCAATTGCTAAGAGAGGAGTGTTGAAATCTTCATCTGTATTTCTGGATTTGTTACTTCTTTAAATTCTCGCAGTTTTTGCTGTATATATTTTCAAGCCCTATAATTATATGGGAACACATTTTAAAAAACAATGTCTTCTTTATGCAATGTCACTTTTATTATAAAATATCTTTGTTTATCTTTAGAAAATTACTTGTTCTGAATTCTACTTTGCCCAATATTATAATTAGTGTTTTATTAATTATTGGAACATTTTTTGTAATTTAAACTTCACAAAACATTGTTATTCTAGCAGACATTTGGAATGATTTTAAGAATATAGGACTACCATTTTTTCTCCCCTTATTACTGCTGTGTGATCCAAGTACCAATAGCTTTAGTTATTACCTGGGAGTCTGTTATAAATACAGCATCTCAGTCCCATCCATACAACCTGAATGAAACTATAATAATATCCTCTTGTGATCCACATGCTTCTTAAAAATTGAAAAGTCATTGTTCTAATCTATTTTAAATTGCAATTTTCTGAGAAACCTAATGATCACTAAAGACTAACCAAGTGAGTTTTTTGGTACTATTAAAGCTATGGCATTTTGGAGAAAGATTTTTTAGTTCCTTTGGAGGATTTTTAGTTCCTTCACTTGAAAAGTAAGATCCTTTTCCAGATTGTTTTTCTGGGCATCTTCAACTTAACTGTATCGTATATCATCATCTTTCCTACAATAAACATAGCCAAATTCAATTTCTCTAACAGTTTTTTAGAGATAATTATTTGCTCCGTTACAAGTGAGTTATTAGGTTCTCATATAAATGTGAGTCAAAGAAAAATGTTATTTTTTAAGTCTGCATCAAAGTGCTTGTAAATATGTGAGAGATAGCTGTTAACCATCAAAGATTTATATTTTTCATTCTGGCCTCCGGAAAGGGAGTTAGCAATCCACAATACTATATAACTGCTATCACCAGACTGGTACATTAGTTTTCTGATGAACCATGGGAGTGACTGATACTCCCTGAATGATTAATTCTCAAGTGTTAAAACAGGGCAGGAAGCCATGTTTCCATCACACTGTATTATTGTAACAACAAATTATGAATCTACTGCCCTGGTCCTATCAATGAGGGGATTGATATTCTCCCATCTGATAAAAGTGGCAGGGGTGAAACAGAGCTGTTAGCCAATATTCTGCCAGTTCCTTTTATCATGGGAAGTAGTGGTGTTCCCCTAATCATGCAGCATAAAAACTCCAAAGCCAAAGGATTAGGGGCCCTTTACCAGCATTTTACGTTCATCTTTCCTATATTCCTATGTGCTGTCTCAGAGTGTTCTGAGACAAGGGGCATTTAGTAATGCTCTTACATCTATGCATGTTTCAAAAAACATGGTTAAAAATGTTTTTCTTGACTACATTTTTTTAAATCAGAAAATATTCTGTATGATATTCACTTAACTGTGTAAATTTATTTATTCATTCAGAGTATATTTATTAAGCTCCTATAGATATGCCAGAAATGTGATGGGGTGTTGAGTGAATCATACATAAGTTTAAGGATATAAAATAGGAAATACACTATCTCTAACCTCAAAGTAATCACAATCAAGTAAGGGGATATGCAAGAAACTAATTGAAAATATGATGAATTCAAAATAAAAATTAAACAAAATACAAATGGAGAAATACTCATGGTTTATGCAAATTGAGAGAAATAAATGTCTACCCAGGGCTGAAGAGTATATGCCATTTTTTAACATTAGTGAAGTTGTAGGTAAATGTATTGTCACTCCTCCCCAAGCAGACACTTTTCTCCCCACAATACAACAGTGACCAGGCTATAAATTTCCTAGCAATTGATTGAGAAATAAAGAAAAATGGAAGGAAAAACAAATCAGAAAGTAGTTTTGAAGAGTTATTATGTGAGTGTCACACCATATTTTTCCCATCCTAGTGTGAGGATCAAATTCCTACATGTCTCTTGTCATACAGCAATGAGAAAGCCAATTTATATTGAAGCAATAAAATTTTTCCATACATTTCTAACATTTCTATGTCTAATCTCCAAGAAAACTCCTAGAGGGTACAGAGAAAAAAAAAAAACTTTCTTAAGTTCTTATTATTTGCCTTGGAATCTTATTTCTTGCAGATCTTTTCTGTTCATTGATTTGTTTTTTAGCAATGTGACATTAAAAATACTTCAGAGCATATATTTTAATAATGATACATTTCTTGAGTTCTATTTATTTCATTTTAAATAACAGTATAATATGTACAATAGTCATCTAGCATATATAAACCAAGTTATCCCTAGGGTCTCTTTTTTAACCATTTCTCCAGCTCAAGAACAAAAGGAAATATCTGCCTGCTGTCTCATTTATTTTTCTACATTTTCTATGATAAAGTTTCCTGCAAGAAAACACAGGTGGTCACAATATACAAGTACACAGACATAGACACACACAAATATACATCTCCTCAAGAACGAAGATTAATACAAAGGCAAGAGAAAGTCTAAATCTTGTACTTAAAAAAAACTTCAATTCATAATTCTATTGATATCTACAGATAATTCAGAGCTATAGAATATTTTCGCATTTTCCTTTTGCATTTTTCAACCATGTCATCCCCAAATGAACTATTCTGGGAATTTAGTTCCATGTCATAGTAATTTTGATTAAAAATTGTTTTTCATTACAAAATAGCAATTATATAGAATTAACTCTAATTTGTTTAGCTCCTTTACTCATTGATATTTCTTATATTTGTTTCATTGTCATTAAAGTAATCCCTCCAATTTTATTCTTCTTTTTCAAAATTGCCTTGGGTATTTGAAGTTCCTTGAGATTTCATATAAATTTTAGATGAATTTTTCTATTAGGGAAAAAAATGTTATTGGCATTTTAACAGGGATTGCATTGAATCTATAGATTGCTTTGGTTAGTATTGACATCTTAACAGTATTAAGAACCCAAATGTCTATTTATTGATGTCTTTAATTTATTTCAGTAATGTTTTATAATTTTCAGTATGCAAATCTTTTACCTCGATTAAGTTAAATCCTAAGTGTTTTTTTCTTTTTGATGCTGTTGTAAATGATTTTTTTTCTTATTTTTTTTTTTGGATTGTTTCATTGTTAATGTATAGAAATGCAAGTGATTTGCATGCTGATTTTGTATCCTGCAATTTTGCTAAAATTGTTTTTAGTCTTAACAGTTTTTTTTCCTTGTGTGTGTATTTTCTAAATATAAAATTGTGTCATCTGGAAACAGAGATAATTTTACTTCTTCTATTCCAACTCAAGTGCCATTTATATCTATTTCTGGCTGACTTACTTGGCTAGAACTTGCATTACTACATTGAATAGAAGTGAAGAAAGAGAGCATACTTGTCCTGGTCCTGATCTTAGAGGAACAAGATCTTTCAGTATTTCACCCTTCAGTATGATGGGCTTTTCATACATGCCCTTTATTATGTTGAAGTAGTTTTTTCTATTTCTATTTTGTTGACTGCTTTTGTCATAAAAGCATGTTAAAATTTGTCAAATACTTTCTATGCATCAATCGAGATAACTGTGTCATTTATTTCCCTTTCTTTCTGTTAATGCAATGTATTACATTGATTTATTTCAATTATGTTGAACCATCCTTGCATTCCAATAATAAATCTCACTAGGTCATGAGGTATAATTATATTATGCACTGCTAAATTTCATTTGCTAGTATTTCATTGAGGATTTGCATCAATGTTCATCAGGGATATTGGTCTATAGTTTCCTTTTCTTTTCTTTTAGTGTCTTTGTTTGCCTTTGGTAATGAGGTAGAGCAAGCATCATAAGATGAGTTGAAAGGTATTCCTTCTATTCAGTTTTTTGGATGAGTTTGTGAAGGAATGTCATTCTTTGACTACTTTGTAAAATTCATTTGTGAAGTCATGTGGTCCAAGTTGGAAGAGTCTTCTTGGTTGGAAGATTTTTGATTACTGATCCAATCTCTTTATTAGTTGTAGGTATATTCATATTTTTAAATTTTCTTCATGACTCACTTTTGGTAAGTTTTGTGTTTTTAAGAATATGTCCATTTCATTTAGGTTATTATTATAGTTTAAATGTTTGTGTTCCCTTCAAAATTCATGTTGAAACTTAATCCCCTATGCAACACTACTAAGAGGTGGGGTCTTTAGGAGAGATTTTATAAGGATTAAGTCTTGCAAAAAGGCTGGAAACAACTAGGTAGCTCCTTTTTGCCCTTCTATCTCTTTTTCCATGTGAGGACACAGTGTTCAAGGTACCATCCTGGAAACAGGCAGGGCCCTCACCAGACACAGAACTAGCCAGTCCTGTGGTCTTTGACTTCCCAGCTTCAGAACTATGAGAAATAAATTTCTATTATTTATAAATTACACAACCTGTAGTAATTTAACAACTGTACAATCAGACTTAGGCTGTTACCCAATTTGTTGACATACAAATGTTCATAGTACTCTCTTATAATTCTTCTTATTTTTGCCTCTTGCCTCTTGGAGTTCAATAACTTGCTACCTCAAAGGAGAAACTACAAATATAGCAGTAGATTGTCAAGTAATTTATTGGGGTTAATGCCTGTGAAGGATTCAGTGTAAGAAATTAGAGAAGGTAGAGTGAGTTTAAAATGTACAAAGCAGGTGTGACAATTATGGAGGATAGAGATGGAAGAGGCAGGGGTGAAGAATCACAGACTATAAAACAATTGTAAGAATGGTTCAACAGGTTTGGAGAGGGGTCCTTGAGACAATATCATCTGTTCGAGGAGTCCTGTTCTAGGCAGGAATGGGCCTGACTAATATACCTGCTATGCTCAAACATGGGCTGGAAGCAGTTTGCAGAACACGTGCCCTTGGCTTAGACACATGGGTGAATCTGGAGGAGCAGCAGCACGGTTGCCAGTCAACAATGCTCCCTGCAGCAGGAGATATGGGCAGCATATTTTTCTGCTTCCCATACCTGGGATAATGCACTTACTAGCCACAGAATGTCTCCTCTTTCTTTAACAGAGGCTCTTGGCTTGAGATCCACTGATATGTTACCAATTCAGTAGTCATTCACCCAAGCATATGCTTAGATTTGTAGATTATCCTGGTTTTATTTCTCTGCATCTTTCTATCTTTTAGTTACTTCTCAAAATTTCTTGTCATTTAATGCCAAAATTCTAAGTTTTTGCATCTTTTTATAGATGTGTTAATTTACATATGTAGGATATGTGTTTCCTTTTTTATATGATGGGATTCCTTGTGGGTACAGTTGTATGCTTATTTGTATCTGGATATACAAATTCGCAAATATTTTTCAAAATAGTCATGGCTGAAAAGCACATCTTACTGTCTTTCTCTAGACTTGACCAAATGGGTTTTGTGTACTGATAAATCATCACATTTCTCCCTATCTTCCTGTTTACTTACTTCCTTAACCACTAATGAAGTAAGAATCTTTCATATTTAACAACTGCAATTAAATTATGACAGAAATTTCATTGTAAGTCACATGAAAAATATCTTCTCTGATTGTATATCAGTTTGAATACAGCCCATTTTAGCACATGTGATCAAAAGAAAAAATATACTCTAAAGGTGAAAATGTGCCAATGTTCACTTTAAGGCTGGTACATCACAGACAGCAATGAAGATATTTATTTCTGTACAGTGAGGAGGTGTGATAAGATAGATGCATAGAACTGGAAGAAATCTTACAGACAATCTGTCCAAATGAGCTCAGAAAAGGACAATTTCTTATCAAAGGAGTTCATCTGGCTGTAAAAACGATGTTGCTGGCCATAAAGTTTTTCATTTTCCCAGTGGAGAGAAGTCACCTTTTCAACACATCTGCAGATAACACAGAGCAGGATGGAGAGCACCTGTATCGGCAGTAGGCTCAGGATCCAGAAAGCTCCTGAGAGCCTGGAGCAATGGATCACAAGGGAATCCATCCAACAGCGTAAAACAACTGAAGTCTACATGCTTCCTGGCACTTGAGTCAAAAACAACTGTGTAAGAACAAGGGGGGCAGGGCGGAAATACCTGGCATCAGCACATGACAACAAGAGTTCAAGAATTGTAGACATGAGTATGTAGCCTCAGCATGAGTCAAGAGTGTGAACGCACACCTGGTCTGCTCTGAGAGTCATGCAGCGTGTGTGGAGGGGATAGAGGAATGAGATTTTGCTCTGCTCTTCACTGTTCAGATATGAACATGAGTTGTGTTTGGCCAAATGCCACACTCATAAGGCATATGGAAAAATGAGATCATTCAGGGAGAGGGATTGGGATGGTAGAGGGACTTGCCATGGCATACAAAGCAACAGCAGGAGAAACAGTGGTCATTTCGCCCAAAGGAAAGAAGTCTTGGAAGAAATGTGAGAGTTGTCCCTGGATAAGACAGGTTGTCAAGGGAAGAGGAATTCAAGTGTTCTGTGTGGCCTCAGGAGACACACTAGCACTCATGGGTAAAACTCCTAGGAGAAAGACTTCAGAGAAACACAGAGAAGTAATTCTAAAAGATGAAAGCCATTCAAAGATGGATCACAGCTAAATAAAATTTTAGCTAACAACAAAAAAAGAAAATAGTCATGGCTGAGCCCCATTATAATGATGCCTGAAATTAGGAGTAGCAACATAATTTGTGAGTACCAAGGCAAAATGAAAGTGTAGATATACTTTTCAAAATAAAAAATATTAAGAAAAGACAGGAACCACAGAGTATTAAACCAAGCATGGGGTGCTTTTAAGCATGGGTAGGTATGAGCACTTTATTGCCCTAGTAGAATGTAACTATCATGAACTACTCAAACAATTCAGTAACCCAAAATATTTAAAAAGTATCTGCTATGGGAAGAATTTAGCCAATGAGAAAAACACAGAAAGTAGCAACATTAAATCGGAGAGGCAAATTTCTGCAGGTTCATCTAGCCTTCCTAATATTAACAAACAAAGTAGAAGTACACATTTTTTAATTATATGAAATAGGAAACTAATTCTTTCCATAGAAAAAAAATAAACTCAATATTTAAAGATGATACTTCAGGTAATTGTTTAGTGAAGACAAAGATCTATGTAATTAAAACTCTGAAGCCCTATACTATGCAAATTTCATGTAATAAATCGCATGTGAAACCAGTAAATTCTGAGGTCCTAGAATAACAAACAAACAAACCAAAAAAAAAAAAAAAAGAATTATCCTTCACTGCATATTTACCAAGGATTGAGTATTTTGACAGTTGTAGTTATGGAATAAATTATAGTTTATATATAGCTTTGAAATAAGCATTGGGCTACTTGCTGTGAAAAAGGTGATAAAATTGAATGGCACAATTACAACACTATGGTTGAAGTGGTTTTCTCCTCTAGCTTTTCTCAGTTGTGCTCACTCAGGCCCATTTTCATACTCAGCCAAGTCCTGATAATGAGTACATTCACAGACCCAGATAAATATGTGGGCTTTCTATAGAATTATTCTTGCCATAGAATTGTATTTGATGCACTGACACATACCTTGAGCAACTCCATGCTTGCAATGTCAACTCCTTCCTACCATGGTGCTTACTCTATAGGTTAGGGTTTCTACCATGACCTTCTGCTTAGCACTTTAATTTCTTTATGAACCTGGATTCTTGTCTAAACTCCAGATGGCTTGGTTGAAGTCTGATATGTGCTGGCTTTCATTCCCATTTGAATGAACCCATTGGGGTTCCTGGTCTCATTCCTCTGAACTCATTTGCTGGCTAGGATGCACTTCTAAATATACAACTGAATTATTACAAGAATGGACTATGTATAGTATTACCTAAAGCCCATTCCCAGGCACAAAATCAGAACTCTGGATATTGATGAAAACTGGAACCACTTCACTTTACACACTTCATAGATATACCAGTGGTCTATCCCTGCTATGAAGCTGACAAAAACATAAAACCTGTCAGTTTTTCAAGTTCCAATGGCAAAAGTAGTGTTAATATAAATTTCAATCTAGGTGACTGTAGGATTTAAAAGTACTAAGAACAAGAATATTATGAGAGGAAATAGAACCAAATGTTTATTGGAAGCAAAGTACCTCTAAATTAGATAAACATCTTAGAAATAAAGAAAAAATAAAAGATAGTAAAGCAATAATATATCTAAAATATGAAGTATGTAACATGCAATATTTAATAATAATAATGCCACAAGCAGGCAGGATGCAACAAAAGAGAATAAGGAAACGGAGCTTGCCAGAGAAACAGGCAATGACTCAATTTATCATCAGCTGGATACAAAGAAAAAGAAAGTAGAAGAATTTGTGTGTGGTGGGCA
>RJWJ010039875.1:0-14251 GCA_004363605.1 Indri indri | reverse complement strand
GTTAAGCAGAGTAGCTGTGAGGGTGCCCAGCGGTCCCCGTGTGCCCAGATGAGGGGTTCCTGGAACTGAGCGAACCAGCATGCGTGGCTCACCCTAGGAGCCTGCTCCCATGTGGACTTCATGGTAGGGACACAGGGTGCCGAGGAGCTATAGACCCCACAGACCAGTTCCCCCTGGACATTTTCCTCAAGACCACAGCCCCTTGCTTCCTCCTTCCTGTCTCGCCCTTCTTCCCCAGGCTCCCGGGGACCCAGATCCACAGCAGACCCCGGGGAGGGAGGCGCAGGGCAGGTGGGGGTCAGGGGGGCTGCTCACTTTAGTGGGTGAGGCCAGGAAGCTTCCTGAGCAGCAGGCTGTGGAGACGGAGCACACCTGCAAAGGGCCTGCGGTCACAACCGAAGGAAAGAACAAATACAGTAAATGCAGCACCTGCTGGATGTGCATGCCCCTCCGTGGAGCCCAGCGAGCAGCATGAGGCTTACAGTTCTCCCAAGTGGCTGCGAAACGCGCTTTTCTCTCTGGATCCAGCTGAGTGGCTGGATGCTGCGCTGTGCCGCCAGCACTTCCTCCTTCGGGACGGATGGGCTTCCTGCCCCGATGCTGGGAGTGGTGAGGGCAGAAGGCCTCCTCTGCCAGGCCCTCTGGAGGCTCCCTCAGCTGCAGAGAGCCACCTTACCAAGGTCAGACCCCATGCCCAGGATACCCCACCTCTCCGGACTGATTGACAAGGGGGTGGGTCTCAAGGTCAACACTGCCTTTGCCAATTGGCAAGTCCTGCAGGGCTATCTCGTCTTAGGAATTCCTCCCAAGGTGGCCTGAGTTGTCTTATGGCCTATATTGCAGCCCAACGTCCCCTTCTGTCCCATGCTGCCTCCTGCTCTTCTCTCCCCCGAATGTCGGTCCTGAGTCCTTTAAACCTCCTGTGCTATGCCAGGCATGGTGGCTCACACCTATAGTCTGAGTACATTGGGAGGCCAAGGCGGGAGGATCACTTGAGGCTAGGAGTTTGAGACCAGCCTGGCAACATAGGAAGGCCCTGTTTCTACAAAAAACAAAAACAAAAAAATTAGCTGGGTGTGGTGGCGCGTGCCTGTAGTCATAGCTACTCAGGAGGCCGAGGCAGGAATTCCTTGAGCCCAGGAATTCGAGGCTACAGTGAGTTTTGATCCCTCCACTGCACTCCAACCTGGGTGACAGAGCGAGACCCTGTCTCTATAAAATTAAATAAATAAATAATAAATAAAACCAAATAAACCTCCAGTGCTAATTTGCAACCAGAAATACAACCCGTGGCACTGTGTTTTTACTGTTTTTCTTTTCTTTGTTGTTTATCCATTAACTGTAAACAGCCTGTGACTACTGATTTTCTGTAGCTCATCTAATGACAATTATTTTTTACAATATGCTTGATTCGTGTGGTTTTTTCACCAAATGTTTATGGAGTGACTGTGGCAACTGGGAGCTGGGGGAGGGGATGATCTGGGGGCTGAGACTCCCTTTTCCCCTCCCCCCTCCTCTTCCCTCTGTCTGTACCTCCTTTACCCTCTCCCCTCCCAGCTTTGCTGTCTCCCAGCTTTGCTGTTTCCCGCCTTTGCTAGAGACCACCCCCTGCATCTCTATTCCTGCAAATGGGTCTCCGTCTCCTTTCCCCTCTTCCCCTCCTGTTCCCGTGGGACCTCCCAGTTCCCAGGTAAGCCTGAGCATGAAGCCTCTGACCACTGGGACAGCGGGTTGGGGTTCTGATCAGAACCCCCTAACTCTGTCACGCACCTTCCAGCCTGTGCTTGACTTGGGTGGGGAGGGGAAACGTCAGGCTGGGGAGAGAGGGGAGGAATATTGTTAACGAGCCCACAGGGGGGTTCAGTGTCGCTGACCACACAGAAAGCCAATTGCTGAGACAATGACAATTGTCAAAGAAGAAAGGATTTATTGCAGGAGATGTGTCAGCTGGGAGGTGGGAGGTATGGACTGCCTCAAATCTGCCTCCCGGACCAACAGGGTCAGGACTTTTTTCTGGAGGTGAAATGAATAATTCATGAGGAGAGTGAGCATCGTTACACGTTTGGGGTGGAGTGCAGGGCACGCAAGCGCAGTGAGAAATCGTGCTAGTACATACATCCCGCGATCAAAATATGGAGGATAAGTCCCTCCCAGGGTGGGGATCTTAGTAGTATAATGAGCTAGGGGTTAATATTGGTCATTCTTTCAGCCTTGTACACAGGTGGGATTCGGGCAGTAGGTTGCTCAGCAGTGCCTTGGCCACAGTCTGTGATGGGTGTGGCTTATCTTGTTTTCTGTACAAACAGGTGGTGTAAGGCTTTGTAGTTGTCCCATGGCTGCGAGGAGGCTCTGTGGTTTCTGGGAAAGAAACTGAAAAGGAAATTCATCAGTGCAACAGAAAGTTACAAAGTTCTGGTCAGCAAATCTTACTGGCCTGGGAATTTGAAACATAAGAGAACTGCAAAAAAAAAAAAAAACTACAAAAAAAGTTTTCTTGCTTGTGGAGCCAGTTACAATTCCCCCCTTCTTCTCATTCATTCCTCAGTCTTGGGGAATCAGAACATTGAATGATCTGGCTGTTTCCTGCTGAAATGGGGCGTAGTTAGGGCATGAGGAATGAAAGTTTTGAGCCTACTGCTGAAGTACTCACGAGTCATAGGTGAATGACTGAATGTCTTACCATTACTCGAGTGTTTTTGTCTATTGTTTTGAAACAACATTTTAATGCACATTTAATAACGTATTTGTCACAAGGTAAATCAAGAAAATAAGCAGTAAAAGGGAAAGGCAAAATTTCAAGATCCCAGAAAGAATAGGAGGAATACCCTGAGGGACCCAAGAAGATAGTCTTGAGAACCAGTTTCCCATTTGTAGATCATCCCTTTATGACCTGCTGCAACCATGAAGCTTGTTGCTTTATTTTGTCAACATTCCCACTTCTGCGTGAAGAATTAGCTATAGCACAAACACCCCCTTGTTCTGCTAACACGTAGTAAAAAGCAATGTGATCTTCAAGGACCACTTGAGCAAAAAATTCTAAAGATTTTTGTCATTGCAGCTTCATCGGAGATGGTTCTCAAGGTTATGGGTAGGTTGCAGAACATGTATTGATGATCTGTCACTACCCACCTGTGGTAGTGGGATGTACCCAGAGAAGTAGTTATCTCCATCTGGGATTGCCGCTGGGAGGTACTGTTTGGGGGCTCCCCAGATGCAGTCTCTGTTAAGACTTGTTATGGACTGAGAAGGGAGTGGTGGGGAGTCCTGATAAACAAGTGCTCCCATTGTCCAGCTGTTTAAGCAACATAAACCCAAGGAATTCCTTTTGTCTCTATAGACAAAAATATATCTGGGGGATGGGAGGCAAAAACAGTACCTGCTTCTGTTTTAATTTTTGAAACTAGCTTTTAAGACCATGTTACTTATAAGAGAGTTCATCCTTTCCCTCCAGGAGCTGACAGGCTGCTAGTGTCCCCCAGCCTCGGGGATACATTTCTGCTGGCATACTACGGTACAGATAATGGGGCCCTGGTCCTTATCAGAGGGGTTAAAATATTTGTTAATAAGATAATCTAAGGAGGGTGGTGCTGAAAAGACTGTAACAGTCAAGTGTTTACAATAGGTGGTCAGTTTAGGGAGACTGTCCAGTAGAAAGTACACTTGTGAGATTGTGGGTCCTTGGTGTCACCTTGCACATACTGTCTGATATGGGGCTGGGTAAGAAAGAAACATGGGAACTCTGAGTATGGAGTTATTAATTGTACCCTGTAGGTGACTCAAGAGACATGCTTCTGTAAACTCAATGTATAGGAGGGTAAAATTAGTGAAATTGTATACAGGGACAACGATAGGGTCAGAATGATCTTGCACTGAATGAGGTTTAGGATGACAAACCCAGTGGTGGGACAAGTTAGCAGAAGAGGAGATGGTTTGAGAAATCCTAACTAAAGAGTTGTCTTATCAGGCAAACAAAAATCCCCAAGGAATGAGTAAGATACATAGGGTATACAACTTCATGTTACTTACGTCTTTTTGCGGAAGAACAACTTTAGCTCCTCTAAGGAGCCCACTGCTCCTCCAGCCTCACAGAAGGTGGTGAATCCTGGAGGTGTGGGGTCTCTGGAAGGGGGACCTCTTTTACCCGAGTGTGATGAATCCACAGCTTAACTCCTGCAAGTTTAACTGCTGAGTGAGTTGTCAATAGCACATCAAATGGGCTGATCCACTGTGGCTGTAGCTGATCTTCAGGGTGCTGGTTTCTCCGGGTTTTCAGTAACACCTGTCTGCTTGCTTTATGGAATGAAGGGGTACGTCTGTTGGAAACTGGAGCCTGTTGGAAGTAAACTCAGAAATACTAGTTAGCGTATTGCCAAGCTGCTTTACATCTGAGTGAGCCTCCATCTCTGGGGGCAGACCATCATTGGGTGAGCCCTGGCTGGAGGCTCTTAGGCATGGTGTCCCATATAAAATTTCAAAAGGGCTAAGTGCCAGCTTACTTCTAGGGGTTACCTGAATTCTCACCAGGGCAAGGGATAACACTTTGTCTCAAGTTAAATTTGTCTCTTGAGAAATTTTGGAGAGACTCTTCTTTTTTATTGAGGCAGAGTCTCACTCTGTTGCCCAGACTAGAGTGCCATGGCGTCAGGCTAGCTCACAGCAGCCTCAAACTCCTGGGCTCAAGCAATCCTTCTGCCTCAGCCTCCTGAGTAGCTGGGACTATAGGCATGCGCCACCATGCCCGGCTAATTTTTTTTTCTATATATATTTTTAGTTGTCTAGCTAATTTCTTCCTATTTTTAGTAGAGATGGGGTCTCGCTCTTGCTCAGGCTGGTCTCGAACTCCTGAGCTCAAATGATCCTCCTGTCTCAGCCTCCCAGAGTGCTAGGATTACAGGCGTGAACCACCGTGCCCGGCCAAGAGAGTCTTCTTTAAAGTTTTCTTCAATCATTTGGTTTTCCCTGAAGACTGGGGTCTGCATGATGAATACAGTTTCTAGTCAATTTTTAAAATTCTCAACATGTCTTGGGTGATTTCGGCAACAAAGTCTGCTCCACTATCACTTTGGAGAATTGATGGAAGTCCAGACCTAGGAATAATTTTCTTTAAAAAGGCCTACTGACTTCTAACACCTGTTTAGTCCTGGCAGGATAAGCTTCAACCCATCCTGGAAAAGCATCAACAAAGACCAGCAAATACCAAAAATGTCCAGGGACTTGCGGCATCATGGAAAAGTCTACCTGCCAGTCCTCTCCTGGGAAACTCCCTCTCCATGTGTCCCTTCCTTTAGGGGTGGCTGTGAGGCTCCGGGAGGCTTTGGGTTATTTTTCAAGCATACAGGGCAGCTTTGAAGACTACTATTTGAATAGTTCTCTGTAAGTTGGACCCAGCCTTATGAGGCTGTATAGATTGTAGAGTGGCATCTTGTCCAGAATGGGCACTTTGATGAATCTGCTCAAGCACTGGTCTGACAAGAGTTTCAGGAAAGAGAACCTTCCCTTCCATGTTCTTGAGCCAATTTTGATCATTACACTTTGAGAATCCCCATTCTTTAGCTCTTTCTAGATCCTTTTCAGAATATTGGGAAGCACATCTATCTAACTGAAGAGAGGGAATTAAAGTCATTTGACAATTCATTTGTTGGGCTGCCCTTTTTCCATTACATCTGCCATAGTGTTTCCTTTTGTAATGTGAGTGTCTGTTTTCTGATGTCCCCAGCAGCGCATGATGGCTACCTCCTTAGGCAGTGAAACTGCTTTTACTAGTTCGAGAATCTGAGACCCATATTAATTTTTTTTTTATTTTCAGAAGTAAGATATCCTTGCTCCTTCCAAATAGCTCTATGAGCATGCGCCACCATAAAGGCATACTTAGAATTGTGCAAATATTTGTACACTTATTTTCCTCATGATATAGGGCTCTGGTCAATGCAATCAATTTCACTTTTGGGGCAGACATCCCAGAGGGTAGGGCTTGTTCCTCAATTACCTGTTGGCTGGTAACCAAAGCATACACATCTTTGCATTGTCCATGCTCTATGAAGCTGCTCCTGCCTGTGAAGAATCCCTTGTCCAGGTCTGATCAGTCCAATACAGGCAGCTAGAATATACTTGGCTATATTCTAACGATTGCATTGCATCCTAATGATTTGAATGCAGTCATGAACTTGGCAGTGAGAGTCCATAGGCAGCAAAGTGACAGGATTCAAGGTGGACACTGACTTTAAAGTTATATTATCTAACAGAGTGGCCTGATATTTGCCCAACCGGCCCGCCACCGACAAATAGCCCTTCTGTTCTAGTAGGGGTACCATATAACATGCAGTATGAACAGTTACTGGCTGTTCAAGCATAAACTTTTCAGCTTCTCATAAAATGTCACAAGTAGTGGCAACTGCTCTCAGACAAGTGGGCCTTCCTTTCACCACTACATCTAATTGTTTGGAGAAATAGGCCACAGGTCACTTATGAGCCCCCAGAGTTTGGGTTAATACTCCCACTTGCAGTTCTTTAGTCTGTTCATGGTTTATGAAGACTTTATAAGCCACTTCAACCAAGTGAGATATGGGCAAAGTGAGAACCCTGCTCCAACTTCTGTAACTTCTGGGTATCAGGCATGCTGTGGCCAACAAAGGTCAGGTAAGTAACATTGAATTATCAGGACTTTCTGGATCTATATCCACATATTTCTGATATGCCTCCATAATCCTTGCTAGGAAGGCTGATGGATTTTCATGTGTTTCCTATCTTATCTCCTGAACCTCATTCAGGCTTTTAGTTTTGGGGGACCCCTTTCCTAGCCTAGCTAGGATGCAATATCAAAAATGTTGAATCTTACCTTCATCTCCATTGTTTGGGTTCCAGTTGGGGTCATGCATTGGGATAACTAAATTAGCTCCAGTTCTCACCTGGTTATTACGGTCTTCCACATGTAATTGGTCAGCCTCTTCCCCAGACTTTTCCAGGATAATGTGATGTCTTCTTGAAGGTTAACAGTATGTTAAGCAGGCTCTGGACATCTGCCCATATGGGGTGATGTGTGGTAAAACAGATTCAAACAGATCAATTATATGCTTTGGGTCATGCCTGTGGGCAGGATTATTCTGTTTCCAATTGTACAAATTGGAAGTGGTAAATGGGTTATAAATCCACATTAATCCATCTGGTTGTCCATTCTCATTCATTCCTCCTATAGGGACCTATCTCAAAGGAAATTGCATTGCTGGAAAGGAGGGAGGACCCCGACCAAATTGTGTACCTTGCTGGGTGTGTGAAGGAGAGACCATGTCCTCATGCTGCCCATGACGATACTAAGAGAAGGAAGAAAGTGAATGATAGGTGGCTGGAGGAGCCAGTGGGGGTGAAGCAAGGGGTCCAGGCTCATAAAGGGGAGCAGGAGAATTAGGAGAGGGATCTCCAAAAGAAATTGGAGCTGTAGCCACAGCTGTTGTCACAGCCACAGCTGGAGCCAGCACTGCAGCCTGAGTTAGAGCCACAGCTGGAGCTGCCTCCACAGCTGGAGCTGGATTTGCAGCTGCCCAAAGGTTTTCTTCAGCATAAGAATTTCCTTCTGATGGCAAGAAGGAGTTTTTAGATCAGGGTTCTTGTTCCCTGACCTCCTTGAAGGTTTCTGTCCTCTGCACTAGAAGCCTAAATTTAATTTGATTTTGCTTGTTTTGAGAAAGCAGGATAAAAGACTGTACACAAGGGATTTCATCCTATTTCCCAACATGATGACAAAAATCTAATTTGAGAATAGTATTGTAGCTCAGTAATCCATTAAGGGGCCATATCTCCCAGACCTGACAGAGTGCTGAGGCCAGAAAGTATTATAAAAATATATCATTTTTGTTCTTTATTGACTCATAGCTATATTCAGACCAGTTAGTAAAAGACAGTTGTGTACAAACAGTTTTTGACAAAGTTGGAACTTGTTCACATGGCCAAACTTTAGTTGCCCCAGTAGGTAATATAGTGAAAACTATCGACCAAAATTTTTGGTAAAGCAGATTTCATGGAATTTTGAGTTTTTCTGTAAAAAGTCCTCTTTTACATTTTTTTCCTTCAGTTTCAAATGAGTTTTCAATGTTTACATTGTTGCTGGAACTGGCTGCTCCAAGTAACCTTGAATTAGTGATATCATAGGCTGTGAGTTTTATCTCAACACCAGTAACTTAGCAACTGCAGTTGTAAGCAGGAAGACAAGAAAATAGAGATAGAGAGAGACAGGGAGCTTAAAAAATTCTTATTTTAACCCCATGGTGGTAAATTGACCATTTGAGTTCTGAACTTTTTGATATAATTTGTCCATCAGTTTAAACATATGTATAAGAACAGAACATAATATATGGAGACCAGCTGGAGTCCTAGAAAACCTGGCATCTCTAAACTTTCTCTTACACAGTACATTTCTATGCCACATACTAATATAGATAAATACTCAATGCAAAGAGAAATTTAAGAGGTTTCAAACACAAACCCAGGAACACCACATCAGACAAAACAAAACTCAGAACAAAATACTTCCAAACAAATTTCTACAGGGGGAGACTGGAGAGAAGTTTTCAAGGGTCTTATCTCAAACCAACTGGTACCAAAAATGACCTGTCCTAGGTACAAATGGCATAAAAGCCTAAATGGCAGAGACAGAGGATTCCCAGTGTGCACACCAGTTTTGAAGAATGTAGTCTAAAGGGCTACATTCAAGGATCAAATTCTGATTTCCCATAGTCACACACACACAAACCTCACATACACCAAAAGGACTGCAGTCCCAACAAACAAGCCTAGGGAGTGCCAAATACAAACAGTCAGAGGTCCTACTGTCTCAAATGGCTGAGGCTTCCAACCCAAACGGGAATGCCTCTAGAACTCCCCAAATGGAGAGAGGAGTTTCTCCATGACTGTGTGATACCCTCAAACATCACTAACCTGTCCAGACACAAATGCCCAAATCCAAAGGTCAGAGGTCCATTCTTCCCTGGCAATCAGGGATGTGTCTGGGGCTGGTGGCAGCGAAGTTGGTGGGAGAAACCAAAATCAAGCTCCAGCAGAAACTCAGCTGGGCTGCTGCTAGGGAGGCTTTCAGGTCTCCCCCTGTTCCATGGCTACCAAGCCACTAGCAACGCATCCCAGATGAGCCCCCCAATTTTCTTTTTTGTGACAGAGTCTTGCTCTGTCACCGGGGCTAGAGTGCCGTGGCATCAGCCTAGCTCACAGCAACCTCAAACTCCTGGGCTCGAGCAATCCTCCTGCCTCAGCCTTCTCAGTAGCTGGGACTACAGGCACATGCCACCTCACTGGGCTAATTTTTCTATTTTTAGTAGAGACAGGGTCTCTCTTGCTCAGGCTGGTCTCAAACTCCTGAGCTCAAGTAATCCTCCTGCCTCAGCCTCCCAGAGTGTTAGGATTACAGGTGTGAGCCACCCCTCCTGGCTGAACCCCCAAATTGTTAATGAAGCCACAGGTGGGGTTCACTGTTGCTCACCACACAGAAAGCCAATTACTGAGACAACAATGATTGTTAAAGACGCAAGGATTTATTGCAAGAGACATGTCAACTGGGAAGTGGGAGGTATTGACTGCCTCAAATCTGCCTCCCTGACCAACAGGGTCAGGACTTTTTTCTGGAGGTGAAATGAATAATGCATGAGGGGAGTGAGCATCATTTTACATTTGGGGTGGTGTGCAGGGCATGCAAGCGCAGTGAGAAATCATGCTAGTACATACATCCCATGATCAAAATATGTAGTAGTAGTATAGTAAGCTTAGTAGTATAGTGAGCTAGGGGTTAATATTGGTCATTCTTTCAGCCATGTACACAGGTGGGATTCAGGCAGTAGGTTGCCCAGCAGTACCTTGGGCACAATCTGTGGTGGGTGTTGCTTATCTTGTTTTCTGTACAAACAGGGGGTGTAAGGCTTTGTAGTTATCTCATGGCTGCAAGGAGGCTCTGTGGTTTCTGGGAAAGAAACTCAAAAGAGAATTCATCAGAGCAACAGAAAGTTACAAAGTTCTGGTCAGCAAATCTTACTGGCCTGGGGATTTGAAACAGAAGAAAACTACAAAAACAAAAAAACAAAACAAAAAAAACCACACACAACACTATGAAAAAAAGTTTCCGTGCTTATGGAGCCAGTTACAATATTTCACCATAGTTTCCTACTCGGCTTTCTCAGCTATTCCCTCCCACCGCCCCCGTGGGAGGAGGTGGCTTGACAAGGGGGAAGAGGTTGGGTCCGGGGGAGCCCAGCAAGAGCTACAGAGTCCCCAGAGCCCTGGTCTAGTCCCAGGGCTGAGGCCTTTGCAGGCCCAGATGTAGAGCCTGCAGCTGGAGGGTCCCACATAGGCCAAGGACTCCCTGTTCCTCCCCGGGCCTCCTGCTTCCCTGAGCTCCCTCCCTGTGCCTTCCCCAGTAATTCATCCCACACAGCTGGGGGTGGCTGCACTGAAACCCCCAGCTCTGGTTCCCCCTCCCTAGGGCTTTCTGGCTCCCTCACATCCCTCCCCACA
The DNA here is from genome assembly GCA_004363605.1 of Indri indri. Classification (NCBI taxonomy): domain Eukaryota; kingdom Metazoa; phylum Chordata; class Mammalia; order Primates; family Indriidae; genus Indri; species Indri indri. The sequence goes on along the minus strand of RJWJ010039875.1, from coordinate 3,742 downwards.
CCCCAGCTCAAGAAGAGGACCCATGGCCTGGGAGGCCACACGCCTGCTATGGCCTGTCCTACTGGTGCTCCTGGCCTCAGGTGAGGGTCAGGGGAGGGCTGAGGGAAGGAGAGGGGTGAGAGCAGGCGAAGATGGATAGACAAGGTGGGCATGACAGGGGCTGTGTGGAGGGAGGGCAGGGGAAAGGGTGGTGCCATGGCTGGCGCTGTGCTCTGGAGCACAACCTGAATGTAAGCACAACAGCATTGCCCCTGAGGAGGGAGGTCCCACCTCCCAGCCCTGTGGTGGCAGACTGGGGGCTCCTGACCTGAGGCCTTATTTTCAGCTTCTTAAGCACAGAAGACAGAGTTTCTGCCTGCCCTGAAGGGTGAGACTGTCTCTGTGAGGTGCTGGTACCAGCGATCCCAACGTTGGCAGGTGAAAAGCTGGTGCAGGCAGACAGGAGCAAGGACATGTACGGTCGTCACGGACAGTTCCGGGACAGCGTCTGGGAAGCCTTGCTTTTCCATCCAGGACGGTGGCTCCTCTGGCGTCTTCACCATCACTGTGACTGAGCTCAGGGTAGAGGATTTGGGGTTCTATTGGTGTGTAATCTACAAATTTCCTGAGATCTCTATTTTCAGAGTCATCCATCTGGTGGTATCTCAAGGTGAGGAGGTATCTCAAGTTCTTTCCCTTTTCGTGCGTACATCTCAGACATCTTGAATCACAGGTGTTGGAGCTGGAAAGGACCCTGGAAATCCTTTCCTTCAACCCTCTCATTGCCAAACACTGGGGCACAGAGAGGAAAAGCCCCTGGCCCGAGGGCAGAACCAGCCCATAACCCAGGCCTGCTGGCTTCCAATTGGTTCTCCCTTCTACATCACACGTATTCGCTTAACATTTTTGGTGTTACTAACGGGACTCCTCCATTTACCTGGAATGACGTTAAAGCTTCCCACGCTTGAGCACAGCTGGCTTGATGTCCCATTCCTGGACATCCCTGCCCCTTTCCCTAACCCCCAGCCTCCTCTCACAGGGCTGTGGGGTCCGTCGTACAGCAGGGTCACAGAATAACGGGGTGGGGTCGAGAACTGTGCACAGATGGGAGATGTGAGACTTAGGGGGTGAGGCTGGGCAGTGTGGCTTCCTAGGGCTCAGGGGCCCTGGGTCCTCCCCCGGGACCCGCCGTGAACAAGTGAGACTCCTTAATCTGCGGAATGGGAAGTGGGAGGTACCTCTAATCCCGGGACCCGGGTATCCCTCCTGAGGATGCAGAGCTGCCCAGCCCCCTGCTTCCTTCTGTGGTGGTTGGGCCCGAGCATCACCTCCCGGGCCCTCCCTGCTGCCGAGCCTGCCCTACCATGTGGTCACATGGGCACCTGGGGCACCTAGACCAGCCACTGGCTTCACTGCCTGTTCCATGCAGGGCACAGGGCCAGGCTAGGCTCTGGAAGGGGGCCTGAAAACCTTGCGATCCCATTCTGAGCTGCATGAGCCCGCGGCCCAGCCAGAAAGACAATGTGAACAAAGGATTGCGACGCGGGTGGTAGGTGGCATAAGGGAAGCAAGCTGGGTGGAGGCCCAGTGAAAGGAGGGGTCAGGTCACCAGACAAGGCCAGGGGTCTGTCCCCTCACCCCAGGAGGACTCCACAGAGGAGCTGACACCACCTGGGCCTTGTTGGGTGAGCAGGGATTTATCCAGAGACACAAGCGGTGGCGCAGGAGGCATTAGAGGTTGAAAGTGCATGACATGTTCAAACACAATGAAAACAGAAGAGACCGGAGAATGTATCCAATATACACGCGACTATGTGACACTTCATTTAAAGCCACTCCTACTGTGGCCCTTCACTGGGCAACTCCAGCAGAACTCGGCCAACACCTCCATTCCTTTGCAGGGCTTCTGGGGCTTCTCAGAGTCCTCGCTTGCTCTGGGCCATGTGTGGGTGCCTCCCACCTGGGACAGGGGGCTGGCAGAGGGTCCTTCCCTCACTGTCATCTCTTACAGCTTCAACACTACCCACCACCAGGAGCACCAGGAGCACCAGGAGGGCAACGGTCCTGGCCTCTGCCACCAGCCCTGTCACTGACAGGTACTGCGCCCCCATCCCTGTCCTCCCAGCCCTCCTTTCCTCCCACCCTCTGCTGACTATGCCAAATGCCTCCAGCTACTACACTGCCACGGATACCCTGCTCTCAAAGGGAAGGAATGGGGGCAGACAGGTCACCTGAGGTCACTTCGTCTGAGCCTCAGTTTTCTCATCTTCAAAATCGGGTTAATAACATTCCCACCTTACATCAGGGTCTCTAATCCTCGGCACTATTGACATTTGGAGCCAGGTAATTCTTTGTTGTAGGGGGCTGTCCTGTGAATTGTAGGATGTGTAGCAGCATCTCTGGCCTTTACTCATTAGATGCCAGTAGCACAAACCTCCCGACCACGCAGATGTGACAACTAAAAATGTCTCCAGACACTTTCAGGTTGCGCCACAACCACCTGCAGTTTGGAACCACTGTCTTACGGGGTTAAATGAGAGTGTGGATTTGAATGGCCCAGCCCGGTGCCAGCACATGACCAGGGCTGCTTCTTTCACCTCTGCCCCCTTCCAACCCTTCTCTGTCTTTCTGTAAGAACAGGGAGCTATTCCAGAGCCACCGTGGGTCTTGGGGAAGGGCACACTGTCGTTACTACAACCTGGGGCCTGCTTTCCTTTCTACCCCTGCCTGATGGTGCCCCAGCACGGGGACCTGCCTCTGTCCTCCCTTCCCCTCTCTCTACCTACTATCGCTGTGCACCGTGAACCCTGGGCTTTTGCAAACCATAGCTCTTTGCTTCAAGAGGTTAAACCAGACACCAAGTGGTGCTGATCACCTGAGCTGAGAGCTGTCCCTAAACTGCCTCCTCTCCCACTTTCACCCATGACAGCCCAGACACCTTTCCTGAGAGGTGGTGCAAGGAAGTCTGCCTTGGTGTTCTTCCTTTGACTTGAGGCAGGACCTGTTAAAATGCACTCGTCATCTGGCAGGACTGTTTGTCAGTGTGCGCTGCACTTGCCGCATCTCAGACACAAGGGTTGAGGTTAAGGAGACGGAATAAGAACAGCTGAGGGAAGAATGCTGGGAGAGGTGAGTGCAGACCCTGCAGCGGCGCCCAGAAGGAATGTTCAGGAACAGTAGTCAGCAAAGGGAAAGAAACAAAGACTTGAGGCGGCACCAACATTCCCGTTTTACAGAGGAGGAAACCAGCCGAGAGATGGAATGGCTCGCCCGACACTGCACGGCCTGGCGGGGCAGAGCCCTTGACCCTATGGCTGCCTCCTGGTCCGCTGAGCAGGAGGGGACTTCAGGGGAGGCCGAAAACTGGGGAGGGCCTTTGGTGATGACAGGGCAGGAGGTTGGGATGGGCTCTGACCTTCCTCACCTGGCTGGTCCCTATTCCAAAGCCCCCTGGCAAACCAGAAGTTCATCACCCTGGGCGTGGCCATGGCCGTCCTGCTGCTGCGGGTGCTGATGCTGGCTCTCCTCTTGGTCCTGTACCTCAGGAAAGCCCGAGGAAGAGCCGGGAAAGGCGAGCCCCTGTCGCTGGCTCTGGGCGGACCACAGAGTGCTTGGCCACTTATTCAGCAGCCTCACAGCCCTGGAGACAAGGCTCGTTATGCTCACTTTACCAATGAGGAAACTGAGGCCCGAGGGGTGCAGGGGCCAAGATCCCCTGGGAGTCCCAGATGACTCTCTTCCCCGTTGCCAGAGTGGCAGTCTG
>RJWJ010039874.1:0-14238 GCA_004363605.1 Indri indri | reverse complement strand
TCCGCTTCCATTTTTGGCCTCTACATCCTACGTTCCCAAACCTGGCTGTGCTTCAGATCAGCTACAGTGGGTGTGAAAAATACAGATTCCCTGGCCTCATCCCTGGAGATTCTGAATCAGCGGGGCTGGGATGAAGCCCTGAAATCTGTACTTTTATCAAGCTCAGCAGATGGTCGTTCATGTGGCCAGATTTGAGGCCCACTGATCCAGACTACTGAAGACTTCACTTGGCCTTCCCGTGCTTCATCCTGGCCATGAATATTTATTGAGCTCCTATTATAGGCCAGCACACTGGTATGAAGTTGCTAAATCATATACACGTTCGGTACTACACTGTAGTGCAAAAGTGGGCTTTCCAACTAAATGTAGCAAAGATGTGAATTCTCCTCAAATTAATTTATAGGACTAACACAACTCCTATCAAAATCCCAACAAGATATTTTGTAGTCACAGAAAGCTTTATTCTGAAATTAATTTTATAAATTTTATTTTATATTCATAGTATTATATAATTTATATTATATAAATAAAAATATGTTCTGAAATTTACATGAGAAGGCACAAGCCCTAGAGTAGCTAAAATTATCTTGAAAAAGTAGAATCGAGTGGGAGGAATCACTGTACCCAATATTAAGGCTTACCGTACAGCTACAATAGACAGTGTGGTGTTGGCAGACGGACAGACGCACAGATCAACGGGACAGACTGGAGAACCCAGAGACAGACTCACGCACATATTCCCAACTGATACTTGACAAAAGTGCAGAAGAAATTCGATGGAGAAAGAATTGCTTTTCAACAAATGGTGCTGGAAAAACTGGACATCCATAGACAAAAAAATGATAATTGACCTTAAACCTCACACTTTATACAAAAATGAGCTCAAAATGGATCCTAGATTTCAATGCAAAATATAAAACTATAAGACTTTTAGGAAAAAACAGGAGAAAATCTTTGGGATCTAAGGCTAGGCAAAGAGTTCTTAGGCTTGACACCAAAAGCATGATCTATCAAAGGAAAAATTGACAAGTTGGTTTTTTGCTCTGTAAAAGACTCAGTTAAGAGGATGAAAGACAAGCTACAAACTGGGATAAAGTATCTGCAACCATGTATCCAACAAAGCAGCGGCCCCCAGCCTTTTAGGCACCAGGGATGGGTTTCATGGAAGACAATGATTTTTCCACGGATGATGGGGTGGGCAGAGCTCCGGTGGTGATGCGAGTGACAGAGCGATGGGGAGAGCCCCTGAGATGAGGGGAGGTTGGGACAGAAGGGAGACTGAGCTGGGAACAGCCGTTCGTCTGAGTCACTCTTTCTGTCTCTGAAGAAAAGGTGTGAAAGGGTGGCAGTGATGGAAATGTTCTGGGTCTCCACTCTGGCAGTTGATACATAAACCTACTCATGCGATAAAATTGCACAGAATTTAACACACACACACACACGCACACACGCACACACGCACATACATGCAAGGAGAAATAAAACTGAGAAAATCTGAACAAGATGGATGGATTATATCAATGTCAATATCCTGGTTGAGATATTGTACTGTAGTTTTGCAAGATGTTACCAATGAGGGGAACTGGGTAAAGGAACTAATCTGTATTAAGTCTCCCAACTGCATATGAATATACAATTATTTCAAAATTAAACAGTTTAATTAAAAACAAAGTGGGCTTCCCAGTTCGGATTTAACCACGCCAGGGCTGCTCCACGTATTAACGGGGCGGTGTCTACGGAAAGTTACAGACCCGCTGACGAGGAGCGAGAGTGCTCGGCCCCAGGGCCCATCTACACAGTCAGTGGTCGGTGCCATCACTGTGACACTTGTAGCAGTTATTCACAAAGTACAGTAGTCTAAACAAATTCCATCCCTCAGCGACACACGACTGCTGCAGAATGAGGACTCTACTTCACAGTCAAACAATCGTGGAGAAAAATAAACAGGAGGAATACCGGAACTGCTCTAGATGTCTTTGCTCCTTTTCAGCTTGACACGCATTCATTGAGCACTTACTGTGTAGCAGGCTGCAGGCAATGCCTGGTGGTAGAGACGAACGTGGACGGTGATTGCCCTGTGGCAGGCGGGTTTCTTCCTGGGGAGGAAGTAAAATACAAACCCATGAAGCAGTACTCTAGCCAACGGAATTGGTGCTGTAATGACAGTATAGAAGTAAAAGTATGGAAAGCAGGGATTCTCCCCCCCCCAAAGGAAATATTAATCCTGCCCGAGGGGAGGGCCCTGGGTGGGGCAGCCGGGCGTTCCTCTGAGAGGAGCGGCGTGAGCATTAAAGGGCACAGGAGAGAGCTCCGGCAGGGGCAGGAGGGGAGCTGAGGGCTGGGTGGGGCCAACGGCAGGCGTTTGTTAGAATCAGAACTCGACTCGCAAAGATGGGTTTGGCTTGTGGAGTGGAGGAAGGACTGGTGTGGGAGAGACGGGAATTGAGCCCACTTTGGGGACCACTGCCGATTCCAGAGAAGGAGGAGTGGGGGAAGTCATCAACTGAGTTGGGGACCACCGAGAATATCCCATTCGGTGATCAGTTTGGTTTTTACCTTTTGAATTTGAGGTACAACTGGATATGAGGCATTCCAGAGGGAGATTTTCCCTCGGGCGGGATCATGCTGATTTCCCTCACAAGAGATGCAGTCACCGAGGCCTCGCAGCAGTGCTAGGACATGGCTTCATCTGCAAGAGATTCCGCGGGACGCATCCTGCAGCCAGCTGCACAATGAAGCGCTGACTCACAAAGGGAGGAACGGAAGCAGAGCGTACACCGACACCTCTCACGGCTGCAGGGGAGCAGGAGAGAGAGGGGCACCAGGTCGCCTCTCCCGCTCTTCATTAGTCTCGTTGGCTGACAGTCAAGCCCTTCCAAGTCATCCTGTCTCTTTGATAAGAAGCTACTGAAGATCAGCAGCTTTCGAACCCTCCACCTCTGGCTCAGGTCCTCCAACCGGGCCTGCGTATTCCCACAGGGGACGGGGCAGACCATGAGCTGTCCATCCAGCCTCCTTTCCTCCTTCCTGCCAGGGTGGCCCGGTTGGTTTCAGGGCAACCCCTCTTGCTAGTGATAGAAGTATTCGTTAACTTTAAGCCAGTGAAATACGCAGATATTTTGTGAGGACTTTTAGAAAAGCACCCCACACATCTTTAGGGAAACTTTCCAGAAGCAATAATGTATTCACCCCACTGGATAGCTTCTGACAGCCTTTCTATGACCTTAAGAAGAGCCAGTCTTAAAAGGAAGTTAAATGAAATCAACGCTACGGATGCCAGAGCAGGAAGAAGGCGAGAACTGGGGTCCTTGCTGACATAACAGCTGCTGAAGCAACAGCCTGGACCTGCCCTGCCGTGGGACTCGGAGCTCTTGGCGACCAACCTGCTCACGCTTCACTCGCAAGCCAGCTTGACCCGCATCGTCAGTTACGTGCAGCTGAAAGCCTCTTAACATGCGCAGGATTCTCAGCTGCCTTCCCCAAATTCTGTGCTTGAGGGCCCTCTCTGTCTGTGACTGGAAGCTAGAGACATTAGTCAATCCTGATCTTTGGGATTTCTGTTTCCCCAGTAGGTTTTCCTTCACTGGAATTTCCAAATTTCCTTTTACTGTATTGAAAGGATTTTGAAATGGAAGACCTGATGCTTAGCTGTGTTATTTTTCCTGAAGTACTCGTCAGTGAAGCTGGGAGTCTTAACCACAGCTGTGGGCAGAGGCTGCTCTTCCTAGAAGAACTTTGTCAGAACCTGCCAGGTTGCAAGTTCTGTGCCAGGCGCTTTGTGTCATAACCACGTTTAACTCTCTCCATAGCCTTGTGGGGCAGCCATCTGTGATGGTCACACAGGGCCCCTTGGCGGTGGAGCCACCAGTTGTGAGCAGAGGCAGAGGCATGCATGCCAGTTCCATGCTGGTGCATTTACCTGCAGGTGCAGGACCCCCAGAGTGCTCTTTCCATCTGCCACAGCGATCCTGACGCGATCAGAGCCGGTGAGCGCCCCATCAGGCTGTGTGCCGAGTCAGGGAGCAGGGGGCAGACCTGCCCGCCGACACACGCCGGGTGTGCACTGAGAGCAAGAAGTAAACTTTCACTGCTACAAGTGGCCAAGATTCAGGATTTATCTATCATAGCAGCATAATCCAGTTTATTCTCACTCGTACGTTGTGAGCATCATTTTTGTAGATGAGAAAACTGAGGCCCAGAGAATTTCAGTAATTTGTCTGAGCTCACAATAGTGGCACTGAAATAAAACCCAGGCCCCTGCTCTTCGCACTGGGTCATGCTGCCTCCCTAAGGACCCGGCAAGCTGTTTCGTATTCCTTTATGATGTGGCCAGTTAGGTGTGGCCACAGGAGGAGGTGCAAGAGAGGTTCAGGAAAACAAAGTGCATTATACTTAACACGTCCTCAAGACAGGAGGCCTGTGGGACAGACACCATAGTAGGGGGCAGAAGAGAGGAGCCGGGGGAATGCTGAGGCTGCCGCCTTTACTGGGGTTTCCCTGGGAAAGGGAGGCCAGGCGGGTGAAGAGTTAGGATTGGCTAGTGTGAATAATTTCAGTGGGCTTTGGGCTCTAGGGGTGGTTTCTACTGCCTGGTAGGAGGCCCTGGGATGATTAAGGAGAGGAATGTTGCCTCCTGCGGTGTTTGGGCCAGCTAGAGGAGGGTGGTTGGTTGGTCTGCATATCAAAGGCTTGCTCAGGTGGCCTTCTGTCTCCTCACCACCTGGCTGCCTTGCCGGGTGCCCCGCCTGCCTCTAGGACCTGTGAGGGTCATGGATTTTGTTTTCCTGAGCTTCCCCCAGGCCTCCTCTTGTGGCCACACCTGACTGACCACATTATAAAAGAGTATAAAACACAAACCAAGGAGAATGAATGGCTCCCAAGGCTGTGTTGGAAACCACTTTGAGAAATGAGAAAAAGGTGACAGACTCTTTCACGCCGAGTGGAAGATGCGTTGAGCACTGCCTATCACATCTTAGCTCACACTGAAGAAGTCTCCACTTTCACCGCGCCTCTCCGGCCCGCACCCAAGACAGCGTGCTCAGGGGCACATTAGAACATGTATTCCACTGCTAGAGATCTTTGGATGGCTAATCCTGCAGGCTAAAGTTCAGAATTCTTAGCATGGCATGCAAAACAGCCCAGCATCTGGCTACAACCCAGTTCTCCAATTCCAATCCCATCTCTTCGACCATCTCCAGACTCTCTCTCACAGTCCTATGGAGCTCCCACCCTACGATACGCCGCACTCCTGTGCTGCTCCTGCCTGAGACACCCACACAGCCTGCTCTCCCCTCTTCATTTGATTAGCACCTACTCATGCTTCAGGAGTCACCCCTCTGTCAGGCCAGGAGCAAGGGCGATCACCCACGCATAGCCCATAAGGTAAGGAGGCCAGGAGTGGAAAACTCCTCTGTAAAGAGTTGTTGGAACGCTATGGCATTTCCCCTTCCACACCTGTATCCCTTCCTGAGGGCGAAAGGCATGAGGTCCTTCTCCTTCACCTCCAGCTACATGACAAAGACTTTATGAAAATAGTGTAGAGGATCTGACATGTGTCTTCTGCAAGGGCTTTGTGTCTGGAACGTGTCGAGCGATGTAATGGTGAGAGGTGATGGCTGCAGCGTGTCTGGTGGGAGAGCAAAGAGAAAGAGGACTGCCCCGGCCCCACGAGTGAACTGCCAATCCCCATGTCAGGGCAATGGCGTGGACGCCCTTCCTATGTAGCCAAGTAGACCTACAGGCAGGGCACAGCCTGGAGCCTGTGTAAAACTTGCAGGAGTGATGCGGAACCAAACAGAGAGAGAGCCAGAGTCCCAGCTCACCCAGAGGGCGCATTAGGGATAATCACAAAAGGCACCTTCCTGTGGCTGATGAATTACACAAACGAGGCCCTTCCTTCTCCTGAGCAGCCCTCTTTTGGGGGCACAAAACCATGCCTGCCATTCAGCCTCCTCTTACCCATTTGTCTGGTACGTTTTCATAGCACAAACTACATAAACACATTGATAGCCCTGGAGCAGCTAAGGGAAGGTGTTATAAGCAGCTGGCCAGAGGCAAGATCACCCAGGCAAAGGAGTTGTACTTGGAGATTTCCTGCAGGGCAATTCCTGAGAAACCACAAGACTGCGTCTCAGGAGAAACAACAAGCCGAAAATCTCTACCAAGCTCAGAGGGCCTGTTGCTGGAGGATTCCAGCTACAGCGGTGTCAGACGCTGAGTCTGGAGGGTACGGCATGGGTGTGAAGCTGCGGGAGAAAGGAGAAACTGATGCTGCCCCTTACCCAGGCCTGCGGGAGAAGGGAGTCTAACAGTTGGATAAGTCAGAGGGAGTCTTACCCCGAACTGGGAATGTTCTGGGTGTTCAAAGATATGGACCAGCCCAAGATTTTATATGCACAGGACCAGGAAAGAAATGCATCCGGGCATTGAGTTTGAACGGCATTGAAAAGAAACAAAGAAGTTGTTTTCTGTATGCATCCAGCTGGTAAGATGCAGTAGGATGGAGGCATCTGTATTCTCGCTGCAAAGCACAGGGCTTGGCACAGACCAACGCGTGATTCATAAGGATGGAAAGGCATGAATCCAGGTTCTTTCAGAATTTGGGAGTCTTTGCCCTTCGCTTTCTGCCACATCATTATTTTACAGTTAATAAGTTTTTAGGGCTGGAAGTAGAAGGCAGGGCATTTATGTTCAAGAGCTTGTCAGGCTCTCCCACCAAATTAGCAGCTCTCTCCCATCAAAGCCTACAGGTTCTCTCTCCCGGAGGTGTGTGCGTGAAGAGCCATGGGCTTGTCGAAGATGCAGACAGGCGAGCAGCCCACTAATGGATCAATCTGTTACTATTTATTGGACGTCTGCCATGTGCTAGGCTCAGGGACTAGGAAGCTGGGAATTCACAACAAGGTAAGTGCATGTCCTTCTGCTCTTTAAATAAAATAGTTTTCAGCCTCCGCTGGGATTTTTATTGCCATTGAATGCTCCACAATTTATTTTTATAGAGTCTTATATGTAAAGTGTCTCAAAGCTGGGCAGAGAGAAAGAAACATGCAGAGAAGTCCTTCGGCTTCTTCCAAGCTCGAGTCTTCATCGACTCCCACTTAGCAGCGGTGGGTGTGAAGAGCACCATCCTCACATAAACTGGCTGCGAAGCAGAAGCCTGTACCAGGGGTGCTGCAGAATGGTAATGTTGCTGAAGTGGTTTTTTTTTTTTTACTGTCAACATTTCTTATTCTTAGTTATCTGTTCTTCTGGGCCCCCAAGCCTGGGTTAGAAAACTGTGAACTTGAGCATGGGCCTTGGGGACTGTTCTGAGGTCCTGGGTCCAAGCTGTCCAGTCGGGTCCTCTCTGATTGTATCTGGAGGCCCAAGCCTTGAGATGAGGGGCTATTTTGGCAACAAGTTCTTGCACTTGTGAGCGGTGGGTGGGCCTTTGTCTGTTTAAACAGAGAACAGGTATTTGCCTGGCCCTCGGAGTTCATCCCAGAGAGAGTCTGGGTGCCCAAACCAGGGCCAAGGACTGCAAAGGCTGTGAGATTCTAGAACCAGCATTGCCTCCCTGTTCTGGTCACTGCTGCTGCCCCAGCCGAGCTTCCCCCATGCTGTGGTTTGATGCTTGTCCTCTCCAAAACACATGTTGAAATTTGGTTGCTATTGTGGCAGTGCTGGGAGGTGGGACCTTTACAGGGTGAGACTAATGCTTTCACAGAAGGGTGACTTTGGCCCCTTTTTGCCTCTTTGTCCTTCTGCCTTCCGCCATGTGACATGATGTTCCTCCCCTCTGGAAGATGGAGCAAGAAGGCCCTCACCAGATGCTGGCTATGAAGAGAGGCAACATTAGCAACCAGGCCTCCAACCTCTGCTTTTGGAATCACGGTCTGGCGTATGAATGCATCTGGCCTGGTGTGTGGAGGGCGTCAGCCCCAACTGCACAGAAAGGGAGACTGCAGTGGGTCTGCTGCTCAGAGAGAAAGAGGCCGTGAGAGACAGGAACAGTGAGAGCAGAAACCCTGGGAGAGTCACACCCCTGCAGGAGTGCATGGATTGAACCTCCTGTGAACAAAAGCTCTCTGAAATTAGGAGGAAACAGACTTAATTCCAATGAATGGTTTGCAAACCAGGGAGACACAGCCTTTGGAGAAAAATGAAGATGTGTTCCAGAGAACAAAGTGAAGGTTCAGTTTTACAGCAAGTGTCTGCCCGGGTTCCCAATCAGGTCCTTTTGTGCAAATGAAGGATTCAAACTTGCTTGGTTTCGATTGCTCAGTGCAGCTGAGCCCTGATTGGCCAAGGCAGTTGAGTGTGGATTGGTTGGTTCAGGTGAGCTCTGAAATTCCCGAAGTTAAAGAGGTGTGGGTTTTCAGGGAACTAGAGTACACGTGTGACCTCCAGTCAGCAAATGCTGCTTGGCTCTATTTTAAATTTAGGCCCAGTTAGCCACTTGGGATCCATCTGAAGGACTGGGTCTTTTAGGTTCACATTTGTGCGCACTCCTGAGAAAGAAGGCAGCAGTTTACTGTGAGGAATAGTGCTGAATGCTTCTGTATGTTGTCTCATTAAGCATTTGCAACTCTGTGTCTCCTTTTTTAAAAAAGGGACACTGAGAAAAAAGTTGGGAAGTAACTTGCTCCAGGTCATCAGCTAATCAGTAGGAAAGCAGGGAGCTAAGGCCAGGCTTGCAAGATTCCTTGTAGTACTGGTAATTGCCGAGACACAAGGGTTTAAAGAGGCCTCCAGAGAATGGTAGTAATATGTGATGGACTCCTAAACTTTATAGTGATTTGAATTTTTCACTGGTAAAAAGACAGAGAGCCAAGAAGAACCTTCTGAGTCAGTGGCCTCTGAGAGCACTGTGTGGTGTAGCAGAAGTCTGGGAGAGATGGGATGAGACTCAGGGTCCCCTCTGACCAAGTGTTCATTTAGACTCCATGCAGAGATTTCCTGATGCTGGTAATGGGAGATCCTCCGTGTGTCCCAGAGCAGCAATATGGGGACACAGCAATAGCTAGAACATTTTGATTCTGCCATGCTGCTCGTGTTTTTGAAATGGTGACCACACGCAGAATCCTGATGTTAGGCACTATGAGAAAAACAAAAGAAACATCAGACACGGGTCCATCTTTAAGGGAGACCCCTACTCTGAGGTGTGGCTCACTTGGAGGGTGTCTTGGGTGCTGCCTCTGATGGAGAGAAGGCATCTCCCATGAGTGACTCACCGAGCAGGTACCTGACCTCTCCTGCCTGGACAGACAATGGCCAGTGTTGCTCAGCCCCAGTTTGACTCTGGCATATGGCTCTTTGCTTAGACCAGCATTGAAGGCTGGGGGATAAGTGAGGCAGGTCTGGTCATACCTTCAAGGAAACTGGATCCAACAAAGTGGCTCTGGTCAGGACCAAATGGATAGAGATGTGCTCGTCAAGACCACATTTTCAGGCAATGTCTACACCTTGAATCCCCTCTATGCTTACCGCCCTCGCTTAAACTTAATTGACCTTGCAGCCCACTGACCTCGCATTCTGGAGCAGGCTATGAATCTCCTTTTGTGATACTGCAAGCTGACTGCCCACCCCAGCCCTTTGGGGACTCACTGGAGGGCTCAGGGGCAGGTGTAGGGGCAGGTGTTCCCCACTCCTGGGGAACGCAGTGCTCAGTGGCTCAGAGTATGGACAGGACTCAAGACAGCTGTTGGCGTTACGAGCCTGACCTGGGAAAAGGTCATGCACATGGCAGTGGACAGCCCCCGAAGGAAATGCATGGCGGAGTCCCAGTGCGCAGGCTCGCGGGAGCAGCCGGGATTGGACAGCCTCGGCGGGCTCCGGTGCAAACCCACCGGCGAGGCAGCTGGGGGCGGGGCAGGCAGGCCAGGTGAGGGATGGCTGCTGAAGGGGTGGGGAGGTAGGTAGGCAGGTGGAGGTGGGGGCGGGGAGGGGAGGCTGCTGAGCTGGGCGCACTCTGGCCCCTGGAAGTCGGGACCACGAAGAGGCAGGTGCCTCCATAGCAGGGCCCAAACGCGTGGGTGGCGGATTGCGGCCCAGACCCTGGAGGCCTGCCTGGGTGGGCCTGGGCAGGGGGAGGCCGGAGTCTGCTGAGGCTGGGGCGGACTCAGCCCTGGGCAGTGTGATGCCCAGCTCTCCTGTGACATGTGTCGGGGTGCCAGTGTGTGACAGGTTTGGACAGGGGACACTGTGGCTCTGTGGCGGGGAGAAAGGCCTTGAACTGTCGCTGAGGAGCACGGATCTGACATGATTGGTAAGAAGCCGTGATCTGGCCCTAACACGTGGTCTCCGGAGGTTTGGCGGCCAAGAACTTCATGCCGACTCCAGGGCCAGTGAGGGTTGAGGGACCTACAGAGACACCACAGTAATTCGTCAGCTCATCCAACAACTATTTTTGAACACCTCCTGTGTGCCAGGCACCGTTCTAGAAGCTGGGAATATCGATGAACGAGATAGGCAAGGTCTCCTGCCTTCATGGAATTGCTAATATAGTCCAGTGGGAGAGAGCCAGTCAAGGCTGAGTCCGTGACTCAAGGAAGACTGTAACATATTTCGAATACGTTAGGTGTGAGAGGCTTAGTTGTTTTTTCTAATATGCAACATACAAACAGCATAGTTGGAAAGAATTTTATAGTGAACTCTGTGCACCTCCCACCTAGAGCCTACCATTATTGATATTTAGCTACACTTATTTCGTGTTCTCTGTCCATCTATCTGTCCGTCTCCATTTACTGAATTACTTGAACAAATCATTATTTCTTGGTAAAATATATATAACATAAATGACCTACTGTATTTTTAAGTTGAGATACCAAATAGGCTGTTAGAAAGCTGAATTTGAAGCCTTTTGGGGGATGTTAGGGCTGGAGCTAACCTTTGGCATCCTTACTTATAGATGGCATTTAAACCAGGTTGACGGTGTACACAAAGAAGGGGAAGGGAAAGCTACCAAAGGGAAGGGGTGTGGTCAACCGTGTTGAATGCTGCTGTTTAAGATGGTCTTGCAATTAGGAGGATTTTAATCATTTTAACAAGAACAACTTTAGTGGAGTAGTGGGGCTTAAGGTCGAGTGGAATTTTTTTAAGATATAAGAAACTAGAGTATGTTTAAATGCCAATGTGATCGAACTCATAGAAAGGGAGAAATGGTGCAGATGAACGAGGCAAACATTGCAGGGGAAAGTCTTTGAATGCGTAAGAGAGGAAGAGACCACAGAACTGGTGGGTGGGTAGTTGGTTTTGCAATGAGTAGGGACACTTAAGCTCATGCAACTAGAGGGGAAGCTATGGATGCAGATGCAGGTAGGTGGCAGAAGGAGGATCTGTGTAGGCAGTCACCAGCTAAGAGCGGGGGCAGCAGGGGAGAGAAGAGGTGTTGGAACTTGGAGGGGAGCCTAGTGACACAGCCCTAGAGAGTGGGAAAGCCAGCTTACTAGGGGAATGGAGCTGGGTTGCCAGGCAGTGTTGAGTGCCCTCTTGAGATGTGTAGTCATGAATTTAAAGTGGGACCAACTAGAGTGTTTGTGTGATTTTCAGTGTAATGTTCAACCTTGGAAGGGTGTCATGAGGATTAAATGAGGTAATGCATGAAAAGCATTTAATAGCGTGCCAGACACATGATGAATATAATCTCTTTTTATTTGCATTCTCATTTTGTTTTTCTTTTCTGTTTATACAAATGTGACTGAGGACAGCTGACATTTACCACCTGACAGAATCTTTTGTGGCATATTCTTTAATGGAACCAGAGTCAGCTGCACTTCCCAGCTACTTGGAATTCTGGCTTCTGGTGTGGTTACGTTTGTTTATACAGCTGGATGACTGAGGGTGTTTGTTTTATAGAGCCATTGTCCTGGACTGGATGGGCTGGGGGTTTGTCGCAGTGAGAGTTCTTACGTTTTTCTGAAATCTTTTATTACTGCATTTCTTATTGGATCCGATGTACTGGTAAGCTCCAGAATCTACAGGTCTAATATTACCAGGGAAAATAGACCCTCATTGCTTCCTGACCACTTGGGCTGTATTAAGATGCAAATAATCATAAAGGCTGACATCGACATAGCTCTTAAAAGTGCTAAGTGCTTTTCTAAGCAGGTCACATGCAGGCTCTTGTTTAATTCTCCCCTCATCTCTACGTGGCAGGTTCTATTATTATCCCTGTTTTTCAGATGCAAAAATAAGCTCCAGGAGGTTAAGTAATTTGCCCAAGGTACACATGGTCTGATTTCCAGTTTCTAGTTTCTGCTGTAGACTTTACCTTTTTTTTTAAAACTGCTTGTCAACCATTCATCTACACTGTAGTGGAGTACTTAAGGTATTGGGCTCTGAAGCCATATTGCCTGGGTTCAAAAACTGCCAATTACTAGCTATGTGACTTTGGGTAAATCTTTTAACTTCTGTGTACCTTTGTTTCTTTTTTTATAGAGTGGGAATAATAACAGTACCTGCCTGATAGGGTTATTGTTTTGAGGATCACATGAGTTCATATATTTAGTATGCCTAAAATAGAGCTGGTTGTTTAAATGCTATTATCATCACCTGCCTTCTAGAGCCACCATGGTGCTATGTGTGCTGATTAGTTGGTTCCATCAAAATCATGCTCTAAGTGTCCCACTATTATGTCTAGACAGAGTTTTAAAATTGCAGGGCACTGTATTACTTCTTCTGCCTCAGGGATCACCTTCCCTCCTCTGATTTTATCTCTCTGAGAGAAGCAAACGTAACAGTTTCCTTCTTCATGCAGAAAACAACTCAGATTTCATTCAGACTCATCTGATCAATGGGGTTCGTTACGTTAATGCTGGCATTGCGTACTACTTAGCAAAGGGGAATAAAGCTGGGAGGGTAATGTGATTCCATGTTGCTGTTCCCAGATTGGCAGCCCATTAGAGGGATTTGGTTAGAAAGACCAATGGACTGTGTAACTAGTACTGGGCACAGTATATGGTAAATCGTGTGGGTTAGTGAGCTGCACATAAAAGTGTTCTGAAAAGATCTGTAAAATCCTTAGAGTTACTGTGATGTGTCAGTTACTGATTAAAAGCTACTGGCAGGCTTGGCATTTGAGAGCAGTGAAAGTTCTAAATGATCTTTGCTTTGATATACAACAGGGAGAGTAAATGCATGATATAAGGTAGTGGTTCCCAGTGAGTTTGCATCAGAATCGCCAGTGGGGAGCTTTATGAAGGTTTGCGGAATGGTGGGCTCCACTTCTACAGATTCTGAGTTAGTAAATCATGCTAGGCTTCTGGAATCAATCTATTTTTTGAGAGCTCCCCATGTGACTCTGGTGAGCCATTAGCATGGGATATCATTAGTGCAAATCAGTGTGCTTTTCAGCCCTGTGTTTTAGAGTCACCTTTTGATCATCTTTTTTAAAAACGCTGATGCTCTGGAGCTACCCCGGGGGTTGTGATTTCGTTGGCCTGGGTGAGGTCTGGACACTGGTATTCTTAAAAAAACTTCTCAGGTGATTCTAATGTGCAGCTGGGTTTGAGAATCACTGGCATAAATACTCAGCTAGATTTCCCTCCATAGTTTAGTTACTCCTGCATTTAAAATAAACATAGCTTAGGTAGCATCTTATCATTAGGAAAATGAAAAATGAGCATTTCTGAACTTCCCCAATGCAAATGTTCACTTTAGTAATCAGGTAACTACGAAAGATGTGAATTGATGATTGAGTTAGCATTTCTCACAATAAGCAATGAAGATTTATTTGATCAAGTTTACCATAGGGAAGAGAATTAACATTTACTGAGAGCTTTATGTGTAATCTCAGTCTTACAGAGACTCTGGAAGGTATGTATTAATATTACTCCCATTTTGTGGATGAGAATTTTGAGCTGAGAGAGGTTAAGGAACTTGCACGTGTACTTAAGTGGGCTGAGGTGGGCATATACCTCAGCAGACAAGAACAGCGGTGTGTGCAGTTCTAAGACCTGGGTTCCATTTCCTCGGGTGTTCTCAGCTGTCACATTGGGATCGCCTGGGGAACTTTAAAAATGTCCCGTGCTGGGGTCACATTCTCAGAGATTCTGGTTTTGTTGATCTGGTGTGGCCTGGAATTGGGATTTTGCAAAGTTTTCTAGCTAATTCTGACGTGCAGCTGAAATTGAGGATCATGTATTGCACCATGCAGCCTCTTTTACACCGACAGATGTCCCTCTGCAGACTGCTGTGGCTGGGTTCCTTGTCTCAGTGCATTCACTGAGTTGTCTTAGTGTCCTTTTTTTCCATTCCTTC
>RJWJ010039873.1:0-14252 GCA_004363605.1 Indri indri | reverse complement strand
ATACACACACACAGATGCATTGCAGGGTGTATGGCTCATTACCATGTTTTGTTCTCTTCATCTTTCCCTGTTTGAGACCTCTGTTCTGGTTTGGTTGTTGTTTGGTCAAAGCCTTTGCTTAGGTATTTTCCTAAAATTAATATATGAACAATATATTATCTGAATTCCCTTATATCTTCAAATTTCTTTTCATCCTGGGTATACCCATCTTAACTGGGTATATGATTCCTGAGTTGGCAGTTTTTTTCTCCCATTGTCTGTGAGCTTCCAGTGTTACAAACGAGCAGGCCATGACAGTGGGATTCTTCTTTTCCTTTATAGCTACTTTATTCTTTCTGCTTCGAAGCTTGTAAGATTTTTCTCTTTAATCTTAGAGTTCAAGAATATTAGCCCAATATGCTTATGTATGTGTCTTTTCTATTCAGCCCAGGCTTGGTGAGTGTGACTGCCTGGGTTCTAATTCTGGCTCCACCACTTATTGGCTGGGAAGCTTTAAGCAAGATACTTAGCATCTCTGTGCCTCAGTTCTTTGTTTGTAAAATGAAAATAATATATCATAGGATCATGACAGGATTAAATGAAGTAGCATTGATAAAGTGATTGTAACAGTGCCTTGCATATAGATAGTGTCTAAGAATTAGCTGCAATTATGGTAATAATAATTAAAATTATAATATTATTTGGAATTTATAATCATTATAAAAATAACTATGTCTCCAGCCCAGGTACTCTTTCTTCCATTATTTATTTAATTATTATTGCCTCAACTTTTTAGTAAATTTAACTTTAAACTGTTTTCTTTTTTCTACTTGTGAAATTCCTGTTATAAACATGTTAAGCTTCCTGGCTCTATCTTTCAAATCTCTTATTCTTTCTCACATGGTTTCCATCTCTTTATATTTTGGTTTTGCATTTTGAGTTATTCTTGAACATTGTATTCTAATTTTTAACAAGAGTCACAGAGATATGGTCTGTTTTAACTCATTTATATTTCTAGTTTAAAAACCATGGACTTTTTTTTTTTTTTTAGCTTCCAGAAGGTGTGTGTGTTAGATTTGAGTATTTCTAAAGCTTTTACTTTTTATTCAGTTATTTAACTGTCTCCTCCAATAGTTATTAGTTCTGTGTCAGTAGTTAGTAATTCACTAGGTGTGTGTTCTGAGTATTCTGCCTGTTTGCTCTCTAGCTACTGAGGAACCCTCTCCGCTTAAATGTGCCATTATTTTTTCTTTGTTGGCTCACTAGAGCTAAAATATGGTAGTTAAAGTATTTTAAATGGACAGAATCCTTTCAGTGGTAAAAGGCAAGTGGCCCTCTAGCACCCGTGGGCTCAGCAGTATATGGAGACTCTGTCAGCCCTGCTGAGATAACCTGGAGGAAACATCTAAATTCACTAGTCTCCCTTGGGGTCCATAGATTTCTGAAGACCAAGCTCTCCTCTGGTTCCACTGTTTCTCCCTCCTGGGCTCCAATGCTGTTCTGTAATCACTCACCCAACCCACGACAAGGAGGACCCTTACTAGTTCCTTTTCCTGGGACCCCAACAGAGCCCCGGGTTTCTCTTAGCACCAGTTGCCTCTAGATCTCGCTCAGTGAAAGGAAATAGCTTTGAGTTGGGAATAGAGGAGAGAGCTCCTTTGAGATTACCATGTAACTATGGTTTGCTTTTTTGTTTAATTTAAATCTTCAGTCCAACTTTCTTTTAGTGAAAGGAGAGAGGTACGGTTAATTTTTTTCCAAAGTGCCAGTGGTTTCACCACAGTTTATATTTAAATATACATTGACATAACCACCTACAAATTTGAAATGTTACCTTTGTCTTGATATAAACATAAAAATATCCAAAAGTAATACTCTATAAAATTTTTCCTTACTGTGTATTTGCCCTGCTGATACCAAGAGTAAGAAATGTCTCTAAACGTGACCACTGGCAAAGGAGGTCTGTTAAAGCACGTTGCAGCAGCACAGCAGAGATCCTTTGGAGGGAAGGTAGTGATGACCCACAGAGGAAGCTATCCCAGAATCCAACCTGATCCAGCGCCCTCTTCGGAGCTCAGTTTCCAGAGTGTGCACAGACAGCTCAACCTTGGGTAGGCCTGTGCCTCTAAAAATGGAATTTGAAAATGGGGATGTTAGATACTTTTCATGTTTCATTGTTCTCCTTCCTACATATCATAACAAGTGAGGAAAGTCAGGTTCAATAAATCTTAGTTATTTTATAAGAATAAAGAAATACTTTTCTGCTTCAGCCTATATCCACAAATGTCACAGCTAGAAAAATGTCCTAAGGTAAAATAAAGACATTTAAAGATAGCTCAGGTCAGATTATTATATCATTGAACACAGACCATGGGGTGGAGATAGGGGAAAGAGCACACTGTTCGGAACATTTTGAGGTCTTAATAAAAATTAGTTCCCATACCATTATTAATTTTAAACAGGACTGCCATTTAAATTATTATTCCTTTTGCTGCTCGCTGCCCCTTCATGGGGGGATCCATAAGATATTCTCTTCAGAATTTAGTGCCAGGGGAAAGTTTCTCTCTTCTGAAGAACATTTTGTTTCTTTCTCTTAGGTACCCTATGGCTCTGACTGAAACCTGGCTGTCCACTGAGGACTCCGCCTCCTCTGTAGACATACCAAGTGGTAGATGGCTTTTCTCCCACAGCCTGAGTGCACTGGGCCTGAAGGTGGGGTAGGTGTCCTGCTTGCCACCATTGCCCGTTGTATGATAGATGACTGTTTCTTTCCTTCTGTCCAGAACCTCTCAGTGCCTTTGAAGCACATTCCATCAGATTGTCCTAGTCGTAATACAGGTCTCTCTCCATCATTCCTGTAAGAATGTGGGCCATTATTCCTGTCTTAATTCCTATGATCTCCATAACCACCCAACAACCTGCCTTTAGTTTCTTGGCTTCCCTACCTCTAATGATCTGCCTTAGTCACATCCTAGACCTTGTCATACCCAGAAAGGTGTTCATTCCAAAAATCTCGGTTTTGGGAATCCTGTTCTTAACCTCTTTCTCTTTCCTGCTGGCTTCCTCTAGTCCCCTGTCACAAAACCTT
This sequence comes from Indri indri, assembly GCA_004363605.1. Taxonomy (NCBI): domain Eukaryota; kingdom Metazoa; phylum Chordata; class Mammalia; order Primates; family Indriidae; genus Indri; species Indri indri. Next base: position 11,185 of record RJWJ010039873.1, on the reverse strand, counting down.
CAGCCCCAGAGGGACCTCCAGTCATTTGACCTGACCACTGTCCTTTACCTAGCACCTGTCCCCATCCCTCCTTGACAGCTTGGATTTTATGTTCTAGCATTATAGTCATTTTCTTGCCCATACTTTTAACTCTCTTGCTTCTTACTTGACTTAAATATTAGAATCAGAAGAGAGCCTCAACATGTTCTTCTCACCAACTCTATGCATATATAAGAATCCGTGTCCACATGTTCTGCCTTATTGTCCTTACAGTAAGTGAACTGTCCTTACTCCACCCCGATACTTGTCTACCGGATTCGTTTTTCTTGCATACTTAGGGACTGTTCTGTCTACTGGGTCACTCCCATCAGCTTGGACACCTGATGAAATATCTTTCAACTTAAATAAAAACTCTCTGCTGAACCCACATGTTCCTTCAGCCGCCACCCCTTTCTCTGTTTTACTTCACAGAAAAACTCTTAAAAATATTGTCTGTATTTGCTGTGTCTATCTCCTTTCTTCCCATTCTCTTGTACCTACTTCCACGAGGCTTTATCACCAGTACTCCACTGGAACTGCTCATCTTAGCACTCTGACACCCTCTTAGCACGTTGACACTGTGGTCGCTCTCCTTGTTGAAACAGCTTCCTCACCACTCTAGGTCCTGCTCCTGCATCAGTGTGCACTGCTTCTCAGCATGCACGGCTGGATCTTCATCTTCCAAACGTCCATGTGTAGGGGATTAGCAGTGCCCAATCCATAGACTTCTCTTTTTTAACTTATGTTCTTTCCTAGATGATCACTTCCACTTCTGATGCTTTAAGTACCATTCATAAACTGGCTGATGCTCACCATTCCCTAATTCATATCTTTATCCTGGACCTCTCCCTTGACTTCTAGATTCATATATCCAGTGACTCACTTGACATCTGTACTTGGAGCTCTGAGAGGTATCCTGAGATTAACATGTCAGGTCTTGTCTCCCTTAAAGCTGCTTCTCCCAAACCCTTCCTGTCTCAGAAACAGGCAACTCCGGTCTTCCATTTTCTCAGATCAAAAACTTTAGTCCTTCCAGACTGTTGTCTTTAATATTCCATATCCAATCCATCCTTTTGGCTCCACTTTTTAAAATATATCCAGAATCCAACTATTTCTCACCACTTCCACCAATAGCAGTCTTAATTCAAGCCACCATCAGCTCTTGCCTCCCTAACACTCTCACCCTTCTGTGTTCTGCTCTCCACAGAGCAGCCAGAAGGATCGCTTTGAAATGTAATGTCATGTGACTCCTCTACTCAAACCCTCCAGTAGTTCCCCATCAGTCAGAATAGAACCAGGATCTTCACAGTACCTACAAGATCTGACATGATGTGATTCCAGAGTGGGACTAAGTAGTTTTTCTTCCAAATTTCCTATTCTCCACCCAGGTACAGGTAGGATTATACTTTCCTTGCCCCTTGAGACTCTGTGGCATGTGACGAGTGTGCTTTAGCCAGTTAAATGCTGGTAGAAGGGATCCGTGTCACTTCCAGGTGGCCCTTTTTAGAGTCAGTGCACAATTTGTCATTCCTTCTTTCCCTCTGCCATGGTGAGAGCAGCACCCCAGATGGTGATTGCTTCATCAGTTTGGGTTCCAGAGCAAGGAGCAGAGGCCCCAAGTGCCCTCCTCTGGGCATGTAGCTTGAGCTACGTGTTGTTTTAAATCTCTAAGGTCTGGGGGTCATTATGAGATGCAGCACGCTCCAGCCCATCTTGTTGGAATCCCCTGGCTATGTCTCTGGCGCTGTCACCACCTTTTCCCAAAGCTCACTGTGCTTTGGCCACAGTGGCCTCCTTCCTAATCTTTAAACATGCTGAGCACACTCTTACTGTAACGCTTAAACTACCTGAGATTCCTAATAAAGTTTAAAAAGGAATCTTTACTCTTAAAAGATTGATTCCTCAAGTTTTAGGTTTCGTTTATAATAGCTACATGGTAAAATTAATATTTATTTATTTTATAATTATAGCTTATTAATATTAATACCAAATTAATATTTCTGTCTATAGGCTGGTGCATTTGTTTTAGATCCAATGTGTGGACTTGGAACAATACTTTTGGAAGCTGCTGAAGAATGGCCAGTAAGTTCTCAAGTTTGGTAAACCAAGCAATATGTTTAAGCAGTATACATATAGTCACCAGTTATTTACAAGTAGATTGCCTATGTGGGGATTATTACTTTTGATTAATAATTATGAGTTATTCACTATAGTCAAAATAGATTATGAGGGATTAAATCGCTGTGTTATTTTTTTTAAATACTGTGATAACTTCAGGAAAATAGGGCAGAATTCCAATAATGAGCCATGGCCCAGATTATACTAATCTCCAAATTCTTTAGGCATTTGTAATTGTAAAATATTAACAGATTTTTAAATTTTAACAAAAACTTTTCATTTTTTGCTATTAAATATCGTTTTAAAAGAATACTCTAAATTTGTTTTAACCTGAATTTTAAAGTCTATTAGTTTCATTTTCTTCATTTGAGAAAATGCAAATAGATTTTATTAACTACATAAAAAATATGTAGTAGTTTTATTTATACTTAAAATATGAATTTCTTTCCCCATAGGATGTGTATTATGTGGGTGCTGATGTCAGCGACTCACAGTTATTAGGTGCATGTGACAATCTGCAAGCTGCAGGCCTTAAGGATAAAATTGAGTTACTTAAAGTCTCTGTTGTAGGTAAGATACTGAAAATGTAAAAATTGGAGAAAATGAATGTATGTAAATATATTTAAAATCATAGTATAAAACAGGACTCATTTTCCATATGTAAAGATTTGTTTTACCCTGTAATGCATCTGTGAGGCTAATACTCAGTTTACTTCCAATATTGTAACTTTTTTATTTTCAAAAGTTTCATGATTGGGAAATAACAATTATATAGTTTCCATAAGCACGTAAACAAAAGCATGCCTTTTTAAGATGTGTTTGTTGCATCTGATTCATTTCTCATATCATAACCAGTGATCAGTTAATATAGGAATAAAATAAAGACAGCAGTATTATAAAAAAAAAAATTTGAATTTCAGATGAACTATGTGAAATGTTCTGAATTATCTTACCTTCTTTCTGCCTGATATGTACAGGAGTAAGGTGACGACAGCCTGTCTCAGTGTGCTAAGCCAGTACTTTCAGTGCTAAAACCAGGAAAGTCTGCAGCAAACGGGACAGCTGGTCCCCTGGGAGGTAGAAGGAAAATATTACCCCCTGTTTAATTGCAGGGGCGTCAGCAGTGACAGACATGACTAGGAATCAAGTCTGAGTCCAATCACAATAACATATCCCTAAGATCCATGCTATTTAGACTATTGTAGAGAAGCCTTGCATTCCTTGTTTTATTCCTGTTCCCAGATTATACCGCTCTCCTTTAAAAAATTAGCACATTTAATTCCCAGGTAAGAAAACTATTCTCTTGGCAGTGAATAGAATAGGTAGTAGATAGGTCCCACTATCAAAGCTGTAATCGGGAGGGACAAAATATTGTTTAAAATGTTTGTATTACAATGGAAAAGTAGTAAAGATGAGTATCAACAGAGGAAAATGCTGGGATAACTTTTGTATAAAACCGTAACAAAGCAGCCCCAAAGAAGAATTGTTGTTGATTGAGACCTCGTAGTTGTTTGCTGCCAATGCCTGCATTTTTAGCCTTTCTGCCACAGTTTGTAATAGGACTCTGTGCATGAGACACAAGTTTCTAGAGCAAAGTGAGGTGTGATTAGACTGAAATCAAGCTTTCATGAACCCTAATTTCTTTAAGAATGCTATTTCTCTGGACTTTTAAGAATACTGAAGTCATTTCACAAGTGGTTCCAGAGTAGTGGGTTTTCAGTCCCTTTACATTTTTCAAAGCACTTGGAGGTGAGAGCACTGAGGGAGAGAGGGGTTGGCCATCGGACCTCTGCTGTACTCCCAGCTGCACTTTTATCTGTTTTCACTTTGGGGAAATTTTCCATAAGGTTTCACTTTAAAAAACAAGCAAAAGTGCGCTACTCTTTCTTTTCTCAAACTCCTGGGCTCAAGTGATCCTCCTGCCTCAGCCTCCCAAGGAGTAGCTAGGACTACAGGCATGCACCACCATGCTCAGCTAATTTTTTCTATTTTAGTTGCCCAGATAATTTTTTTCTATTTTTAGTAGAGACGGGGTCTCACCTTTGCTCAGGCTGGTCTTGAACGCTGACCTCAAGCAATCCTCCCGCGTCTGCCTCCACCTCCCAGAGTGCTGGGATTACAGGTGTGAGCCACCACACCCAGCCTCCACTTTTTTTTTTAAGGAAAAAAAAAAGCTTGGTAGAGGAGTTTCTCTATGGCACTAGGTAACCAAATAAATCCTAGTTTTTGAAAGGATCACTCTTAGACTGCAGTGAGGGAAGAATGGAAACAGACTAGTTAGAAGACTATTGCAACTATAGTTATAATAATCTAGGTGAGAAATGATGGTGGCGGGACCCACAGTAGTATTCATGGAGGTGTTAAGAGGAGACCAGATGTAGATCTTTAAAGATAGAGCCAACAGGATTTATTGTTGGATTGGATGCAGAGTATGAGAGAAGGAAAAAGAAGACGCTTTCTGGCTTGAGCAGGTAGAGGATGGAGTTGTCATTTACTAAGATGTGCTAAATGGGGAAGTCCGTGAAGGGGGAACAAGTTAGAGTTTTGGACCTGTTATTAATGCATTTCACATGATTGTTAGACACCAAGAGATGTCAAGTTAGTAGCTTAATACACAAGTCCGGAGTTTAGGGGAGAGATTGGGCATCACCAGTATAGATAACATTTAAATTCCTGAGATCACCCAGGGAATGAGCGTAAGTAGAGAAGAGGATTGAGCCCTGGAGCACTCAGATGCCTAGAGTTCTGGAAGGTGATCATCTGGTAAAGGAACAGCCAGCGATGCAAGAGAATAACTAAGAGAATCCGAGGAAGAGAATGATCAACTGTGTCGACTGCTGCCCATTGGTGAAGTAAAGTGAGGCCTGGTGATTGCAGAAGTCAAAAGCTGTTTCCCTGGAGTGGGCTCTGGGGAGAATGGGAGGAAGTAACTTAAAGACGGCTAGTTTAGAGCATTCTCTTGGGCAATTTGGCTAGAAAGGGAAGCAGAGAAATGGGGCAGTAACTGAAAGGAAGGGTATTGAAAATCAGGCAGGAATTTTTTGAAAATAGAAATTAGAATTTTAAGTACAATACGGTTGCATGCGAAAGGGAATGATCAAATAAAAAGGAGGCACTTGACATGATGCAGGAGAGCGAAGAGAATTGCTGTCTGCTATATTCAAGGCCCCTGGCAAAGGGTGGGACGGTGCACAAGCGGTAGGCACACAGTCCTAGGAGCAGGGGGAGGCAGAGGGAGAATAGAAGTTGTAACCGTTCACATCAAACCAGCAGCGGACATGAGTGCACGTTTCTCTAAGGCTCTATTGATACTGGTTATTGTCATTTTTATTATAATATCTAAAACCTTGTAAATCTGATAGGTTTGTTTAAATTTACCTTCTTTGATTACTACTGAGATAAAATGTTTTTCATGTCATTTGTAGATTATTTTTTTGTAAATCATTTGTTTTTAGGATAACTTTCTGGAGGAAAGTTTTAGGCCATTTCATCATCACAACCTTTTAATTTTAAATTTCAGTCTAAGGGAACTATGTCTTGCTAACATAAGGGCAAATATTAACTATTTAACAATTAACCCTTGTTGCACCTACTTTAGAGGTGGACATTCTAGCTAGATAAAAGCATTTATTTTCTTTATTAATTTAGTTTTACCTTTAAGTGCTCTAATTATAAATACAATTTAGAATGTTGAGACCCATGAATCCCTTGTTTAACATTGACAGATTTGAGGATCTCACTCCTTTATACTATAGTAATTAAGAGCATGCATGGACTTCAGAGTCAGACTGAGTATAAATCCTGACTCCACCATGGTTTCTTGACTGTATGGACTTCGGCAAAAAAAACTGGGCCTTTCTGTATTTTCTTACCTATAATATGAAAATAATAATACCTACTTTATAAGGCTATGGTGAGGATTTATTACGTAAACACATGGAGAACATTACCTAACACACAGCACAAATTAAAGGCATCTATAAGCATCGATATTTCTAGGAAGTTATTAATAGTCCCATCATGATTTATGTTTCTGCAAAATCACAATCTTCATTCTTTGTGTGCTTTAATGACTTTATTTTTTTCTACCTTTTTAGTAACATTCACATTGTTTTATAATCCTTTACTAGTATAAAAAGAGATGATCATTTAACATGGAAAAATCATGTATCACTAAATTTTAATCATGAAAATTTGGAATGAAACAAATATTATGTTACAAATTATCTTAGGAAATTGCAATTGTGATGAGGCTTTTAAAAAAGTCTACAGATATATTTACATTCTCAGTATAAGACAGAAGCTGTAACATATACAGATTCGAGTAAAAAAAACACATTTATGATTTAAAATGCCAAAATCAGAGCTAGATAAAGGGAATGTTTTCCCTCTTTCCATTAAACGTTCTACAGCTTGTCATAGTCAGTTAAGTGATAGTGTATAACAAGATTATGGCCAACACCTATGCTTCATTGTCAGGTGTTTCCACCTTTCTAGTATGACATACTTTTTTCAAGACACACTTAAAAATTCTGTAATGTGGTGGTTGTGTTTTCTTTCATACACTAGTGTGCTCAGTACATTAGTGGGTTCTCCTCTCATAGCTGTCCTACACTTGCTGGCTTGGCCCTAGTGTTCCAGGCAGGTGTCTTATGGCCCATGCCGTATTCTGCGAGATTCCTGAAGATGCCAGGCTGCCCATTTGGGGCATCAAGGGAAATGTGGAAAATGATGGATTAGGTATACATGAAATATGTGTGGGAAATTGCAGATGAGAAGCTCACCATTGAGTTGTTTGCGTGCTCTTACTACAAAGACTTTATTGTGTGGCCTTTTTTATTGTTTTGCAACACTTCTATTTTGTAATAAACTCAGCACCAATAAGTTTTTAAAAATGCATTTTTAACAAAGTACTGAGTTTCCATTTCTAAAAATAGCTGATGATGAACACATAACTTGAGTGAAATATTTGTTAATATTTACTATCTACTGTGAGGGCCATGGTGACACCACAGACCAAATGAAACAAATCTGCCTGTAGAAGCATCTAGCATTTACTTCAACACTCAGTAGATATTTTAAAAATACAAAGCCAGCTATTTATTACATGCAGCTGAAGAAAATGCTTTTTAAATAACACTCTCTGAAGCATGACTTTCCTTTTAGATCAAATGGCTGTTCTTCTAAATTTATATTGCTAATATTCAATTTCAAGTTTTGTTATGCACATAAGTAAAACAAAGCTGTTGCTTTTAATATGCTGGTTCCATTAGCAGAAAACCTTTGCAAATAGTTAAATGTTGACAGTTTTGTATCAATATGATCGGATGATTCAGAAAGAAAATCAGTTAAGTCATTTCCAATAGTGGTTCAGATTTTTGCGGGCGGGGGGGGATTATCCGCAGTTCTTGGAAATTTAGGAGGTTTTTTTTTTTCTGTCAAAGGTGAAACTTCTTTGTGAATGCTACTGTAAATTCATGTGAGCATTACATTTCTGTCTGCTTATGCGTTAATTTGGTAGACCACAACATCACAATAAAAGTTAATATTCTTGCTAAAAGCACAGAAAAGTACTTAGAATTTAATGTGGCACCCATATAAGTCATTATTACCTCCAAACAGGCTGCAGTGTTCTGTCAATTGAAATAGAAACTTAAGTTGTCAAAATAATCAACACTTTTATTTTTTAAATATACACAGAGTAACTGAACGGCAAACTATTGTGATAAATGGTTGACTGCAAAAAAATACTCCAGCATGGCAGTACACTTTCTCTCTTTGCCCATCATTAGTTTGGTTTAAAAGTTTAAGCCTTCAATGAACTGCTTTATAAATCAGCCAAAGTGTCCTTTTAATACAATGGTGCTATAAACTTTTTTTTAAGAAAAAACAAGTGGCCTAATTTTGGTTGCATTTTATTCAAAATATGCTTGAAATCTGTAATCAAAGAATTCAACAAATGGTGTGCCAAAAAACTTTAGCCTTTGAATTTGTTGGTGAATTGCAGTTATCAAAAACAAGCCGGTAGCAGGAAGACATTAACATCTTTCCCTAAAAACATGAAGGAAAATGAACAAATTATTAAAAGGTCGATAATATGCAAGATTTAATTCTGAAATTCTGTAAATATACTTTGGATATCCTTATGGAAAAAATCTTCTGATGACTTTCTTAATTTTAGGTAAATGTGTAGTCTAGAATGGAATAGAATGAAATTGAGAAAGCCTTAATTTTGCAGCATCTAAATTTGGTAAAACATAGTAGAAACAACTTATCCGAGTTTCGTGCTGTGAGCCTATTTGTCAAAGAGATTCTGAATGGAGGGACTGTGAACTGGAGGCTGAAATATTTACACTTTCCATATGAAAGAAATAGAATTGAGTGTATCCTCCATTTACCAGAATTTGTTCTGAGCTCTACAGATATTAAGCACTTGTGGACAAAGTATTTCTCAAATAAAAATATAGTTTAAGGGATGTTTATTAAACATGAAAATGAAATTTTAAAGAAGAATGCAGGCAATTTTATGAAAAAATTAAAAGTCCATATTAAAATACTATATTCTTCAGAAAAATACCAATGATAACATGGGATTAGATACATGTAAGAAACTGATCAGTATATGAATATGTGCCACAAATAATTATTTTACTTGTTTTGGTGTTAAAATACTATTTTAAAAGTTTGTTTTTTTAAAAAGCTTCAGTGTGCACAGATATGTTTTTAGGTCCACCATAAGAAACCAATTTATTGAATAATATTTCAAAAGTATAGGGGTAGTTTTAGTTATTTCTAGCATTCTCATTCTCAGAAGTGTGTGTTTGTACTGTAAATTATATGATCCAATCCAGATGTCAAACTACATTTTGCATATTTAAGACTAATTATTAGGGACTTCTGGACTAAGATGGCAGGTTGAAATTTCATTGAAGAATTTATATCCCCTTGTACATATTGAAATGAGAAAAAGAATAATAACATATAAGAAAAAAATATCCAACAGCAGCCAAGCAAGGGAAGATCATAATCTAATGCAGTAAACTTCAGAAATTTATTTTGGCCACAATGGAAATAAGCAGAAAGTAAAATAGAGCAATTGACAGTAGAATAATGATTATTTACAAGATTCTGAGATCCTATCTACAAAGTTACTGAAGCAAAAAATGTGCCCCCAAAATATTATCTTAGTACAAACCAAAACAGTACAAACGTTTTCAAATGTGAAAAAGTTCAGGAAACATTTTACTAATAAAGCCCTTTTGGGAAAAAAACATTTAATAAAATCCAGACATTTAAGAGATGAATCAGCTGAGAAATTGAGTCTTTTGTTTAAATAGATGAATAAAAAGATATTTTGAAGGCCATTAAAAACCACTGGAAGAAAATATCTTGGGGCCATAATCCCAAGTTTAAGCAATTTTTACCCATTTTTCTCCTGGAAGGAGGAAAAATAGGGCAATTTTTAAAACTAAAAATTCGTGTTCTTGAGTCTTCCTGCAGAGATGTAAAAAAGATGATTTTTTACTTGTTTGTTTTGAATTATGTTTCCATTTCAGAATCTTAGCTCATTACAAGCAAACTTCTAGTTCACAGGCAGTTCAAAGCATTTAATAATTTAAAAGATTTTACTGTGTGTTCAATCTTATGGGTCAGCTACTCATGGTTTATGAGTTTCTGTATCAAAAACTCTGGAGGTAGGGCCAAGAATCTGTGTTTTATGAAAGCCCTTCAATTGATTCTCATTCACACCAAATTGTAGTTTCCAGGTGATACTGATGCTTGTGGTCTGGTGACCATCATGTGTTATGCATATATTTAAACAAAAGACTAGGTTGATTGAGGACTTTTGTAAAATTAGGCACATCCTTTTTCCTATTTTCTTTCCTTGTACTTTCTGCTATTTTTTTCTGTTATCCAGGTTTACAACCTTCATATTCTGTCCCCTAACAGTAATTCTCACAGCTGTTTAAATTGGTTCTATATTTAAATCAGTTCTTATCACCCATCATTTTGCCATGGCTTTCTCCATTTCTCAGCTGATTCATCTCTTAAATGTCTGGATTGTATTAAATGCTTTTTCCCCCAAAAGGACTCATTAGTGAAATGTTTCCTGAACTTTTTCATATTTGAGAACCACTGCTGAAAGAAAGGAGAGTAGGAAAGAGACTCACCTAGAACTGGTTGCCCTGCCTAGGCCCTTGATAGACTAGAAGGAGCGAGAAGGGAATGCTGTGTTCTGCAGAGCTGTTTTGGAGGATGCTGGCCCCTGGCTTCCACCTGGCTGTCGTTGTAGACATCAGAGAGGACATTGTAAACAGTAACCACAGTAGAACTAACAGTTACTGAGCGCTCCATAACCGAGTTATTGAGGCACTGTCCTAAATGTTTTCCATACAGTACCTCATTCATTTATTCTGAGGCAGGTACTCCATTTCGTAGATGAGGAAACCGAAGGAATAAATTTGTCCCGTAGCCAGTAAGTAGCAGAGCCAAATACAAGCTGGCTGACGCCAGAGCCTGCACAACCACATCAGCAAAAGCTTAGGTGACACTGCTTAGTTCTGGAAATTTTTAAAAAACTATTCTCTTCTCCCTAAGTGCAGTTTATTCCTTCTGAAATTATTTCAAGCAGTTTAGCAAATTGTATAGAATAGGAAAGTTACAGATAAAAATGAAGAACAACCAGAAGAAAAAAAATGTTACCAAATTTGGAAAAATTAAGCAGCTGATTCATGAGCGGGTTGTGTGAGAGAGTGCATGGGCGGGACGGTAATAAGGTGTAAGAAAGATTTAGGATTATATTCAAGAGTAAATTACTGCATAGTTACTTGAACATAAAACATTTAAGAACTATGCCTATTTATTGTTTTTAATCATTTAGCAAAAAGTGTGTAGAAATAGTACTCAAATGGATGTGTCCTGTATCAGCACCCTAAAACTAAGTGCATGAAGTTAAAACATAACTTGGAAAGAAAACTTCTTCCTAGGTTTAAAATAATATTATCCTGTTACTTTTTTTCTAACAATCTACTCTTCTACTAAGCTTACA